>VXBP01010429.1:0-69067 GCA_013400115.1 Rhinopomastus cyanomelas
GCAGTAGTGTGGCCAGCAGGGCTAAGAACATCATTTTCCTCCTGTGAAGCTGAGGGAGCTGAAGGTGTTGAGCCTGGAGAAGAGGAGACTGAGGGGGGACCTTCTCCCTCTCTCCAGCTCCCTGAAGGGCAGTCAGGTGGGGGTCAGGCTCTTCTCCCAGGCAACCAGCACCAGGATGAGAGGGCAGAGCCTGAAGCTGCCAGGAGGGATTTAGGTTGGATGTCAGGAAGCCCTTCCTCAGGGAAAGGGTGATCAGAGGCTGGACTGGGCTGCCCAGGGCAGTGGTGGAGTCCCCATCCATGGAGGTGTTTAAAAATTGCTTAAGTGTAGTGTTGGGGGATCTGGTTTAGGAGTATTTATATAGAGATGGGGTGATGGTTGGACTCAATGATCCCAAGGGTCTTTTCCAACCTGAATGGTTCTGTGATTCTAGGGGAGAGAAAATCCCCAGCGTAGCTGGGGGGAAGTCTTCACTGGGCCCTCCTAGCAGGTCTTATTCCATTGCCAGGAAGTTACCTGCGTGTTTGGCCCTTTTTTGGCTCTACCTTGTTACCCAGATATCACAGAGCATTAGGGATTGGAAAGGACCTTGAAAGATCATCCAGTCCAATCCCCCTGCCACAGCAGGATCCCCTAGATCCAGTCACCCAGGGACGTGTCCAGGTGGGTTTTAAACACCTCAGACAGTGGTTGTTCTCCTTCACGCCTGCCTTAGAGAGAGAACTTGGGGAGCTGGGAATAAACACATCAGCAACAGGCTTGTGTTGATCTGAGCTCCTGCTGTTGGCAGGTGCCTTCTGCTGATGGAGACACTCTTCTGCCCTTTGACAACTGCTGGAGTTTTGGGGAAAGAGGAAGCAGAAAACACGAACCAAACATCTTTGTTTTCTGTGATTTTTCCTCATTGGCTTAATTGCAGTAACGTTTATATCACATAATACAGTGCAGCAGGGTTGTAATTTTCCCATCATCTAAATTGCAGGCTGAAAATTGTGTTAAGAAAAGGAGCGGAGAGAATGAATTGCTGCTTTCAGAATGCCTCCTGTGAGCTGACAGTGCGACCGGCACGTGGCTACCGAAGCCGGGAGGGTTTGTGTGCCGCCGCGGCGAGCTCTAGCGCGGCGCTTGCGAGCGCTGGGTGATACATGGCCAGCTAAAAGCTGCTGTCTGTCCTCAAACACGCCCCTGCTCCTCGTGGAGCAGGAGGGGTTGGAACTGAGTGATGGTTTCTTCCAGCCCCGAGTGACTCTGATTCCACGGCCTCTCCAGTGAGGTGAGCCTGCTGTGGCAGGGGGATTGGGCTGGATGATCTTGCGGGGTCCCTGACGATTCTATGATGCACTCTGTGCACCTAGAGGGAAATGCAGTCTGAAGGGATCCCTGCAATTCCATTTCTGCTGCTGTTTGTGAGTGGTTTGAGGTCCTTGTGAGATCTGTTGGATTCACCTCCTTCCAAGGGGTTCAGGGTTTCCTGAGTGATGACTTAGGTGATGCCTGTGTGGGACATGAGGCCATTTCATGCCACATGAAAATAATGCATTACGTGCCCAGTGCATCAAGTGCTTCGAGGCCACGGTGAGGCAGGAGGGTGCTGCAGTCTCCCTGCTCCTTGGCTCTGCCTCCTGGTGATGCAGAACACTCGGGTTCATAATAAATGACCAGTTAATTTAATGTGACGGGTGGCTTTGTAGTCGAATGGCTCTGATTGTTGTGCAAACCACTGCTGGTGGCATACTGGGAACCAGCACAAGCAGCCTGTGAAATTGACGGTGTGATTAGTGGGTTTTTCCGGGGTGCAGAATTAATTTGACTTCTCATTGACTCACCCAGCTCTGTGTGAGTTATGACAGAATGGCCAGGGCTGGAAGGGACCTTAGAGATCACCCAGTTCCAACCCCCTGCACAGGCAGCGACACCTTCACTGGAGCAGGTCTCTCAGGGCCCCACACAACCTGGCCGTCAACACTGCCAGGGATGGGGCAGCCACAACTGCCCTGGGCAACCTGTTCAGCATCTCCCCACCCTCACAGCAAAGAGCTGGTTCCTCATGGCCAACCTCAATCTCCCCTCTTCAAGTCTGGAACCCTTTCCCCTTGGCCTGTGACTACCACCCCTGTCAAAAGCCCTCCCAAGCTTTCTTGTAGCCCCCTTCCTTCAGACACTGGGAAGCTGCTGGGAGGTCACCTGGGAGCCTCCTCTTCTCCAGGCTGCACACCCCCACCTTGCCCAGCCTGTCCTCATCAGGGAGGTGCTGCAGCCCTCTGAGCACTGGAGCTGCTCTCCTCTAGACACCTTCTAGGAGCTCTGTGTCCTTGTGTTGGGGACTCCAGAACTGGACCGAGTACTGCAAGAGGGGTCTCACCAGTGCAGAGCAGAGGGAGAGAAGCACCTCTCTTGACTGACTGTCGCTGCTTCTTTTGCTGAGCTCAGGACATGGTTGGCTCTCTGGGCTGCCAGCGCACACTGATGGCTCCTGGGAGGAGGATTGGACTAGATGAACTTTCGAGGTCCCTTCCAATCCCTCATGATTCTAGGGTTCTATGATTCTGCTTTCCCACCACTACCCTCAAGTCCTTCTCCTCGGGACTACCCTCCCAGTCTGTATGCATCCATGGGATTACCTTGACCCAGGGGCAGACCCTTGCACTGGCCCTTGTTGACCTCCACTCAGTCTGCACAAGCCCATGCTTCCCAGCTCAGTTTTAGCTGACAGAAGACACCCTGATGCTTGAATCTGAATTTTCTGTGTCCACCCCACTCCCCGATGGGGGCTCATTTCTTGGCTCAAGGTATCAAACAGAGCTGCTTTACCAAGAACCCAGTGTGGCCAGCAGGTGGATTCTCCCCCTCAGCTTCGCTCTGGTGAGACCCCACCTGGAGCACTGCATCCAGTTCTGGAGCCCTTATTACAGGAGGGATGTGGAGATGCTGGAGCGAGTGCAGAGGAGGGCCACAAGGACGATCAAAGGGCTGGAGCACCTCTGCTGTGAGGCCAGACTGAGGGAGCTGGGTCTGTTCAGTCTGGAGAAGAGGAGGCTCCCAGGTGACCTCATTGTGGCCTTCCAGTAGCTGCAGGGGGCTACAAAAAGGCTGGGGAGGGGCTTTTTAGGGTGTCAGGTAGCTACAGGACTAGGGGGAATGAAGCAAAGCTGGAGATGGGTAGATTTAGAGTGGATGTGAGGAGGAAGTTCTTCACTGTGAGAGTGGTGAGAGCCTGGAATGGGTTGTCCAGGGAGATGGTTGGGGCCCCATCCCTGGAGGTGTTTAAGGCCAGACTGGATGGGGTCTGGCCAGCCTGGTCTAGGGTGGGGTGTCCCTGCCCGTGCTGGGGGGTTGGAACTGGATGATGGTTCCTTCCAACCCCGAGTGATTCTGATTCCATGGCTTCTCCAGTGAGGTGATCCTGCTGTGGCAGAGGGATTGGACTAGATGATCTTTCGGGGTCCCTTCCAGTCCCTGATGATTCTATGATTCTAACCCTGCTGTGGCCTGCCTGGTGGTGCTCTGCTTGATCTGTGAAGCAGTTCTGTAAACACTATGTGCAATGAGTATGAAGCTCCTTTCACCAGATAGAGGACCCAAACCTCTTGGGAGGGCAGCATTCCACGTGTGTGTAATTCTGCCCCACAAAGTCTAACCCAGCTGCTGATTATTCCAACCATAACATTCTCTCCCCCTTCCTCCACCAACTTCTCTCCGGAAGAACTTCCTTTGCGCTTCATTCGCCGGAGCCGAGGACTTAAAGTTCTGAAGCACCAGGTGAAGAAAGCAATTTCATGCTTCACGCCGCCGTTAATGTCGCGTCGTAATCTCCAGCCAGCAAAGCCCCTTCCGCTGCAGGTTGGGGATAATGAAGGGTTTAACTTTTCGGCTCTGTCAAATGAGCTGGGGGGAGCGAGGAGAGGGGCCCCGCTTCCCTCTTGGTGTGGTGGAGATTGCCGACACAAACAAGTGAGCATTACAGGTGATCCTTCCTGCGCGCGGAGGTAGAGAGCTTCCATTTATCGCCATCAAACGCATTAAGCTGCGAGTCAAAGCCCTCAGCTTTTCGCCGGCTGCTAGCCTGGACCAGAAGACAATCAAACCATAAGGGTCATTTTCTGCATGAGCTAACCTTTTCCTCTGTTATGGTTTGAAGCCTTTGTTGACAATGAGATGCTCAGTGGGAACATTAAATTAACACTTCATATTCGTGGCTGTAAATTTACTGGCGAGCTGAGGAAAAGTCAGCGAAAACAAACACTCCATCATTTCTGCTTCATTTAGCTGCTGAATGGGGACACTCTCACCTGCAGAGAAAAGAGGTCAGGGCAAACAGGGATAATTTTAATCTGACTCTCAGCCTGGTCTTTAGTGGCAGTGGATTGTGTTGCAGTCTGCGCTGAAAGTAAAGGTGAGAGCGGGGTGAGAGCAAGGAAATGGATAAGAACTATGTGAAATGCTCCAGAGACCTTGTCGCTGGCAGGGCTGGTTACTACGGAAACTAGCGGGCTAAATGCTATTAATTTTGCAAACTACCAAACCGGTTTGCTCTCTGCTAACGGCTGCGTTGGGGTGTCCTCGTGTCAGCCGGGAGACAGCGCTGAGTTCCTCCGGCAGGGCTTTAGAGACAGGAACTGCTTCCCCCTCACTCTGAGGTAGTCACACAACGTTAGGGGGTGGAAGGGACCTGGAAAGATCAGCCAGTCTAGTCCCCCTGACACAGCAGGATCCCCTAGGTCCAGTCGCACAGGAACATGCCCAGGTGGGTCTGAAACATCTCCAGATGAGGAGACTCCACAACCCCCTTGGGCAGCCCCTGCCAGGGCTCTGGCACCCTCACTGCGAACAAGGTCCTTCTCACACTGATGGGGAACCTCCTCTGCTCCAGCTCACACCCACTGCCCCCTGTCCTGTCACCGGGTGCCCCTGAGCAGAGCCTGGCTCCATCCTCCTCACACCCACCCTTCACACACTGATCAACATCCATGGGGTCACCCCTCAGGCTCCTTTTTTCCCAGCTCCCTCAGCCTCTCCTCAGCAGGGAGATGCTCCCCTCCCTCCATCATCTCTGTGGATGCTCGGTGGTGACTTCATCCAAGTCCATGCGTTAGGTGTCTCCTGCCTCTTCCCCAGGTCACAGGGATGGATGTCAGGGGCTGATGGGCAAGTAACGCTCGTTGGCCAGAGCTCTGGTTAACGCGACAGCATTCCCTTGTCACCAGCTATTAGTGTGTGTGATCCTGGGGAGCGCCCAAAACACTTGGGGTGTCTTAAACCAGGCTGGTGATGGGTTTTGCCTCGTTTGCTCAGCAGATCCGTGGTACAAGCTCTGTGAAAAGGGGGACCTTGATTACAGAAGGGTGTGTGGGGATCAACATGAGGCTCCTGAAACAAGGTGCTTGCTCTGCAGCACCTGCCTTTGCTTGTGTTGCTGAATACCCTCCTGAGCAAAAAGAACCTGCTGGTGAAAGAGCTGAGATGTTTGGATGGTTTGGGGATGTTGCTTCTCCAGCAGGACTGACGAGGTCCCCCTGTGGAGCAGGGAGGTGAGGTGCTGTGGGACCTCGGTGGTGTTTTGCTGGGTGGGATGAGATGGGCAGCTGGCTGTTCCCACAGTCAATCACTGCCTTTTCTGTCCTGTGTCCCTGCTGGGGTGGGGGGTCTGCTGCAGGAGCCGCAGCCCTGCCTCACCTGGGGGGTCCCAGTGAGCTGCCTGGTGGTCCCAGCAGTACTGGGCAGCCTTTTGCTGGTCCTGCCTCATTTCCCACGGGCAGCAGGGTCAGGCTGGTGTTTAGCCAACACTAATGACCTCGTTAGGGGGCTGAATGGTCTGTGGGCTGCCCTGCAGAGCACCCGAGCATCCTGGGGGAGGTGGGAGGGCTGCAAGAGAGAGGCAGCAGGGAGGGGGAGATTAAGCAGCCGAGTAAGCGACAAGCTGACTATAGAAAAACACTTTCAGTAGTCATAATCCTCAACGTGCAAGGACAAATCAGAATGCTCTTGTTCTCAGATTCGCTTCCAGTTCAGGAGTAAAACTGGAAGTGACTGGGTGTGGTCACATCTCCTGGCTCACCTCAAGAAGGGCAGTGAGAGAAGGGACTTAGGTGATGCTTTGATGATGAGTCGAGTTGTTACGGGGATCAGCAGTAAAGAGAAGGGCAGGAAATAAAAATTGAGTCAATTAAAAGTACAACTGATTTTTGTTGTGATCCCATAGCAGGGAAATGAGAGACCCTACAGACACTTGAATTCCCTTTCCATGCCTGCTGACAGGCTCACCTCTGCTTGGGAATGTGGAGCATGAGCGAGGGCCTGGAGAAGAAAAGATGCTCTTTGCATGGCAAGGGGGAGATTTGATGATCCTTACTTTGGGAGGAGGAGGAGGTGGGTCAGATAAAAATGTTTCTGAAGGTAAGGAAGTGATTCTGGGATTCTCCCCACTGCCGTGGAAGAGGAGGCTGTGAAATGAGCAGCCAGACTAATGAATTCACAGACTGTTAGCAGACCAGGGGTGCCTGACATCCCTCCTGAGGAGGGCAGAGGCATCAAAACACATCCCTGCTTCTGGGCATTCCTGCTGGTGGCCAAGGAGATGAGCTGAGGTCCTTAAAGGCCGGTGTGGAGACAAGGGGGAAATAATGTGGGCAGGCTTTGTGGGCTGGGCAGGGTCCCTGGGCCGGCAGACAACGGTGCTTTATCCTGGCGCCCAGAGGATTTATGTGCTGGTGGCTGAAAGCCTCATCTGGCTGTTTCCCTGCTGCTGTGGACCCCGGAGTGAGGCAGCTCGGGAGGTAGGCTGTTTCCTTTCTGTAGTAGGTGGAGCAGGCACTTGCTGCAGGTCCTTCTGGTGCCGTGCCAGGTGTCAGGACCCACTGGGTGCTGTGCCGCACGCTTGGACTGGGTGGCCGGTACCTCATGAGCTGCCTTCCCCCGTCCTGGTGCACAGGTCTCTGCAAGGCGGAGGCACTGCGCGTCCCCAGCTTCGATGCTGTACAAATCCATCACGTGGGTAGAGTCGCACTGGGGGCTGCAGTTCCTTACCCAGGCCAGACTGGAGGCCAGTTCTCTTCTGGAAAGTCTGAGGAGCACAGTGTGTCCTTCCTGAACCTCGGTGAGTGCTGGTAGCCTCAAGTCAGCAGCAGCTTGTGTTGGGTTTTTGCTGCAGGTCTTTGCTCTCCAGCCTTGGAGAACTCAGCCAGGTCTGGCTCTGCCACTGGGCACTATCATCAGACAGGCACTGTCCTACTGTGGCCGTAGGAAACCAGACTTGATCCAGGATGGGAAATGCCCACTTGAACTCAAATTCTTACTGGAGAGCAGGTGGCTGCGTTCACCCCTTTCGCTTGCCTTCCACCTAGATGGGTTTGGGAGCAGGAAGGCTAATGAGCGGGTGACATCCTCAGTCAGCAGTGGATTTATGGATTGTGGCCAGAATGTCTCTGCTGCAGACCCACTGCTCAAGTGCAAGAGCAGGAGCAGGGCTGTTCCCAACCACCGCTGCATTTTGGGCACTGAGCTGGAGTCTCCTGCATGACAACTCCTAGCAAACCACAACTGTTTGAGTTCCTCACAGGAGTTTGGAGGGTTGAAGCAGTCAGCTTCCACACGAGCAGGTCTGTCCTCGTGGGCCTTGGGAGAACGTTTCCAACCCCAGGCACATCTGCAGAGCTCAAGGCTCCAGGAGCCACTGCTGCTGTGGGCATCTACGTCTGGTCCTGCCTGAGCAAGAGAAACATCTCCCTTGAGCAAAGTGCTCCTCTAGTGTCCACTTACCTTTTGGTGAGTGGCGTGGGAGGAGGAGAGCTCAGGGATGTTCAGAGCCTGGCAGTGGAGTCCTTTGGTCCCGTGATGGATCTGGCAAAGTGGTTGAGGCATCTGAAGAGCAAAGAGGAATCACAGAACATTAGGGATTAGAAGGGACCTCGAAAGATCACCCAGGCCAATCCCCCCACCACAGCAGGATCCCCTAGATCCAGTCACACAGGAGTAGAGGAATTTGTGTTCCTTGGTCTCAGAGTGGCTCTTCAATGGGTACAAACTGTGAGTGAGGTCAAAGCTGTACTGAGGGATTCTTGTCCTGATGACCAGTTAACACCTTGCCAGAGGGTGCTACTCAGCCCAAAGCTTGGTAGCCCAAGATCACTTTTCCAGACCGATTGCTGGAACGAGCATGTGGGGAGCCCGTGGTGAAGCTGGCAGAGCTGCCCAGGTGTCCCAAGCAGGGCTACGTGTGGCTGGGCAGCGCTGGGGCACGGCTCTGTAATCAACATAGGGTGGGCTTGTGCTAGCCAATCTTGCCTTGGGTGCAGGGGAAGGGTCGCTTGGCCTCTGCAAAAACGCTCCCATTTATTTTACTGGCCTCTCAAAAGATAAGGTTGAAACATGTAGTCCTGCAGCTGAGAGGAGAGAATAACGAGGATCAGACACAGCCCCCACGTGCACACGGTAATTTCCAGCCCGTGCTTATCTTGTAGGAATTAGAAGATGCTGAGGAGGAAATAAATCATCGTGTCAGGCCCTGATGCCATTCTCCTCCTCGGTGGGATTTGCAGCATCCCAGTCAAACCGGTAGGTCTCACCCCCTCTCCTAAGATTCTCCCCTTTAACTGAATTATGGCCAAGCCAGTGAATGGGGTCCCGTGGTGGAGGTCCAAGGAATCCCCCCTGGCAGCAGCAGCAGCAGCAGCAGCAGCACCTCGCTCCTTGCTCTCCTGCACGAGCATCCCGCAGCACAACCACTATGCAGATATCCCTCGTTGCAAACGGTGGCTCCTTTTGATCCCCAGCTTTGTGTAGCACAGCCAGCAGCGGCGCACAGCCGCACAAACGTCACCCAGCCAGTGCACAGACACATCTGAGCGGTCCTCCGCAATTGTCTTCTGGCTGTTTTCTTGGACCTTCAACAGAGAGGGCTGGTTCTGAGTAATTAAGATGCTCTCTGCTGCCGGCGGCTAATTGACAGGCAGAAACGGTCGCAGAGAGTCACTGGCTGGCTGGCAGCATCTTTGTTCACCCCTCTTCTCAGGGCTGTGGCATCTCAGGATAATTAATGCTGAGGACCACCGGGAACCCAGTTTTCTGGTAAATGAGTTTGGGCTGGAGGAGACACAGGACCACAGAACGTTAGGGACTGGAAGGGACCTCAAAAGATCATCCAGTCCAATCCCCCTGCCACAGCAGGATCCCCTAGATCCAGTTGCACAGGACCAGTCCAGGCAGGTTTGAAATGTCTCCAGAGAAGGAGACTCCACAGCCCCCCTGGGCAGCCCCTGCCAGGGCTCTGGCACCCTCATCATGAAGAAGGTCCTTCTCACACTGATGGGGAACCTCCTCTGCTCCAGCTCACACCCACTGCCCCTTGTCCTGTCACTGGGTGCCCCTGAGCAGAGCCTGGCTCCATCCTCCTCACACCCACCCTTCACACGTTGATCAACATCCATGGGGTCACCCCTCAGGCTCCTTTTTCCCAGCTCCAGAGCCCCAGCTCCCTCAGCCTCTCCTCAGCAGGGAGATGCTCCCCTCCCTCCATCATCCCTGTGGCTCTGTGCTGGGCTCTCTCCAGCAGCTCTGTGTCCATCTGGAACTGAGGGGCCCACAGCTGGACACAGTCATCCAGATGTGGTCTCACCACATCAAGCCCCAGCCAGCAAGTAAGAGAAACCAACCCATGTAATTGTTGATTTCCAGCTGATGGTTTAGGAGGGGAAAAGCTGATCCCTGAGTCTTGTGCTCCCGGTGCCAACGATATAGAGATGTCTCTGTGTTGTCAGATGATTTGTGGAGGAAAGAGAAGGTCAAGGGAGGAAAGTCATTAATTTTTTTGTAATTAACACTTGTGGTGCAATTTCTTAAAGACAAATGGCTCCTGGTCAGGAAAGGTTTCACCTCCTCTTGGTGCAGTGCGTGCCAGCTGGAACACAGGAGGTTCCATATAAATTTGAGAAGGACCTTCTTGCCAGTGAGGGTGACAGAGCCCTGGAAGGAGCTGCCCATGGGGGTTGTGGAGTCTCCTTCACTGGAGATGTTTCAAACCCACCTGGCCATGTTCCTGTGTGACTTGGTCTAGATGACCCTGCTGTGGCAGGGGGATGGGACTGGATGATCTCTTGAGGTCCCTTCCAATCCCCCATGTTTTGTGATTCTGTGAACTCTGCTGCTGTTGCAGAAATCACCTCCCTGACAGCTCTACCAAGGCTCAGGTCAAGAGGTGCCTGGTTTAGGCTGCTGGAGTCCCTTGGAAAGCCCACCTTGGAGCAGAGGGTAGCTTGGAGCATCCCTCTCCAAAGCTTGGGAGAAGGAGGTGTCTCCAAAAGAGGCTTAAGGGTCATCAGGATCCTTTCCACCACACGGAGGTGATGCTGGTGCTGCAGGAGGGAGAGGTAAAAGAAAACCCCAGTGCATCAGTGTTTCAGGTGATAACCTGATGGGGCCTCCTGGAACACCAGCTCCTCTGCAGGGGGTGTTTTGGTGCCCCTACATCACACTCCTGTCTGCTAGGCTGCTTCCTGGCAGCCTCCTTGGGGTGGAAAGCAAAGCAGAAGCATCGTGGCCATTTATGAACCTCCTTCTTGAAAGCAAAACCATTGAGCCACCCTAAACCCAAGGGTTTTCCTAAAACCTGAAGGGTTCTTGTGAAGGCAGCGGCAGCAACTACCTTTGTGGCTAAAAGCGAAGTGCACCCACAGATTGCAGTTTGGGGGAAGAGCAAAACCTTCTTTCATTTGAGGAAGAAGTGGGAGGCACTGTTCCCAAGCAGCCTGGAGGCTTCTCCTCCCTTGTGGTGGCTGCTGGCAGGGGTGGAGAGGGCTGTGCTCGATCTGTGCCGCAGCGCCGAGCGAGGCTGCAGCGAGGCTGCGGCTAGCCGGGCCCGCGGGCCCCTGCCTTGGCATTTTGATCCAAACCAGCTCTGTGTTTGTGCCTTTCAAGAGCCGTGTGGTGGGTGCGAGATAGCGCTGCGCCGCGGGAAGGCTTTGATTGCCGCGACTGTCAGCCCGTGCCGGTGGCTCCATTTGATTCCCCACAATAAGACCCGTGTTTGGCTTCCAGTCCACAAACCACCTTTGTCGGTGGCAGTCGGGCTTTGACTGGGGGCTGAAACATGAATAGCAGCTCCAACCAGCCTCCGAAGGGAGGAAATGACATTCTGAGGCTGGATGGGATTAGAGTAACGGGCTCTTTGCAGCCTGGCCTTTCACAGAGGTCGAGCAAACTTTCATTTATGCCCTTTGCCTCGGCGAAAGCTTAAGGGCTTGTCGCCGCTCGCTCCTCTAGTGCCTGTCGCGCTGATAGTGGCAGGAGGGTGATGCGGGGGGACCGTTGTTTTTCTGCCTTGCAGGGGGCAGGCAGCTTATTTCCCTGTTTGTAGTTGAGAGATTAATACAGGCTACCTTTTGGCTGGATGAGTCTATCCTACGATTCATCTTTCCAACCAATCTAGGATGAGCTGGAAGCGGCACCACTTCTTTTCATCCCACAGGGCACCAGGGGTTGGAAGGGGCTTCATCCAGTCCAGTCCCCCTGCCCCACAGCAGGATCTCCTAGATCCAGTCGCATAGGAACATGCCCAGGCAGGTTTGAAATGTCTCCAGAGAAGGAGACTCCACAACCCCCCTGGGCAGCCCCTGCCAGGGCTCTGGCACCCGCACCATACCCAGGTCCCAACTCTGAAAGCATTTAGGTCCTTATTTCTATCAATGGATGCTGAGCACAAAAACATCTTTATCTGGAACATGGAAGGTTCCCCATCAATCTGAGAAGGATCTTCTTCACAGTGAAGGTGGCAGAGCACTGGAACAGGCTGCCCAGGGTGGTTGTGGAGTCTCCTTCTCTGGAGACGTTTAAGACCCACCTGGAGATGTTCCTGTGTGACTGGATGTAGGGGATCCTGCTGTTGCAGGGGGTTGGACTGGGTGATCTTTCGAGGTCCCTTCCAACCCCTAATGATTCCGTGATCTTCTAGAGTCTGGGGTATAAGGACTTAGCAGATGATGTGGCAAGTGTGTTTCTTGCTGTATAACGACACTGAGGGCTGGACTTGATGATCCTGGAGGTCCTTTCCAGCCATAATGATTCTATGATCCACCGTCGTTAGTGGAAGCCCTGCCAGGAGCCAAGCTATGGTCAGACTGGCTATGGTCCTGCTCTGGCAGGGGGACTGCACTAGATAATCTCTTGAGATCCCTTCCAATCCCCCATGCTCTGTGATTCTGTGAAGCTCCTGCAGCCCCGTGCGGGCGGCAGACGAGGGGCTGGCGCAGCAGCCCCACGCTCGCAGCAGCGTGTTTGCGTCGAAAGCTCTCGACGGCCGTGACTTCGTGCCGAGCGCGGAAGAGGGCCGGTCCGCGGCTCGCGATGCTCGTCAGGTTCGCTCGGGTGTAGCTGCCGGCGTGTTTGCGCTTTGCGATGGCTCCCAAGATGTGGGCGCTTGAAGCGCTGCATGTTAATGGCGGTGGCGCGGCGGCCGTCTCACAGGCGAGGTCTGTTCGGCAAGGGATGCGCTTCACCAGGAATACAAATGGCTCCGCTGACGGGTGCTGCCTTCACCGCGCTGTAGCTTCGTAATTAACGCGTTAGCTGCTTGCCAATTAACAAGTGAAATTGCCTCGGCTGCCCAAGGCTTTTCCAATCCCAGTATATTCCTTTTTTCTCTCCCGCCTTTCATCTCTGCAGTCGGCCGGGTACCACCGCTGAAGCCATCTGCCCCTTCGCTCTGGGGACTGCTGGCGTAGCTTCTGCTCCCCTGCCTGGCCAGATCCAGCCCTCTCTAGGCTTTGCCTCACCGCTTTGTGAGTTTTCTTCACAGCATTACAGAACATTGGGGACTAGAAGGGACCTCCAAAGATCATCCAGTCCAATCCCCCTGCCACAGCAGGATCCCCTAGANAAATTCTCCAGATGTGGTCTCCCCAGGGCAGAGCAGAGGGGGAGAAGACCCTCGCTTGATCTGCTAACCACCCCTCTTCTGATCCATATTCCCTCGTTTCATATCCTGCCCTCCTCCACACCTGGCTACCTGCTTTCTTCTTTGGGATCCTTTCCCTCCACTTCAGACAGCAAAATCCTGTGGCTCTGTCTCATCACGGGCTTTCCAAGCCATCGCCCATGCTGTGTTGGTGGCTGAGGTGGGTTCCTCCTGAGGCCCCAGACCCATTACTAGCTCCTCGGGGATACTTCTCTAGGAGGCACGAAGGTGCCTGACTCGTGTTCACATCTGACAGGGTTAGAATGAGCCTCCCATGTTGCTGAGAAGGGTGGTGGCTTCACCTCAGTGAATCATAGAATCACAGAGCATTAGGGATTGCAAGAGACCTTGAGAGATCATCCAGTCCAATCACCCCACCACAGCAGGATCCCCTAGATCCAGTCATTAGGGATTGGAAGAGACCTCAAAAGATCATCCAGTCCAATCCCCCTGACACAGCAGGATCCCCTAGATCTACTCACACAGGACTGTGGCCAGGCAGGTCTCCAGAGAAGGAGACTCAAAGTGGGCTGGGGAGCAAGAGGCCAGGTCAACGTGTTGCTGTGCAGATGCAAAGCCTCACATGCAGCCCGGGCTGCACATGGGTTGAGGCATGGGAAGGAACTAACGATGGTTATGGCCATATCCTTCTGACTGTCAGAGGTGGCGGGAGGTCCCTGAGTCACAGGCACCAGTCAGGATGACAAGGAGGGTCTTCAGATGGCCCCTCTTGTTGGAGAGAGCTAGCTGCTCATGCCAGGCACACCTGTGAGATGGTCCTGACCGTGTGAGGCTGCAGTGGGGACAGCACAGGAGCAGCACTGTGTCCACACAGACCTCTCTCCTGCCGTGGCTGTGGGCAGAGGATGGCAGCAGGCTATTTGAGGAGACGGTTCAGCTCAGCCCCGCTGCGTGGGGGGTGTTGTGGCGTGAGCCCTCTGGCTTTGCTCCTGTGCCACGAGCCCTTCGGCCCATGGGATGCAGCTACCGGTGACGTGCTGCGGTGCTGCTGCGTGAAATGCTCGTTAGCAGAGGGGCTGGCTGGGAGTGACCCAGATGCACAAGAGGAAACGTTTCATATCTCAAGGAGGGCCGTCTGTGCCCCCCGGCAGCCCCTCCCTCCCACCTAGCACATGTAGGGCTTAATGGGCTTAAGAATTAGAGCAGCTGCTTGGTGCAGAATTTATTGACCGACTGTGCATAACGAGGGGAATTAAAACCCTAATTGGCTGAGCTGCTCCCTGTCACTCGGAGAGTTTTCACTTCCCCCGGAGCTGGGATGTTTCTAGCAGGGCTCCTGCCTCGTCCCTCCTCTTGCCTTGCTTTTCTGTTGTTCTCTGGGAGCAGGAGGATGATTCCAGCCTCTTCACCCCGGTGGTCACGAGGAGGAAGCACTTGTGTCTGTGGTGTCTGATGTCCAGACCCCAGATGGAGCTTGGCTGGCACTTAGGGTTGGCTGCTGTGCAAGTGGGTGCCCCTGAGCAGAGCCTGGCTCCATCCTCCTGACACCCACCCTCCACATACTGATCAACATCCATGGGGTCACCCCTCAGGCTCCTTTTCTTCAAGCTCAGGAGCCCCAGCTCCCTCAGCCTCTCCTCAGCAGGGAGGTGCTCCCCTCACTTCACCACCTCTGTGTCCTTCTGGAACTGAGGAGCCCAGAACTGGGCACAATCATCCAGATGTGGTCTTAGCAGGGCAGAGCAGAGGAGCAGGAAAACCTCTCTCGATCTGCTGTCCACCCCTGCTCTGATCACCCCACCTAGACCATCTCTGGAGGTGCTCTGGGCATGGGCAGCTTTCTGAGGACACATTTTCAGTCGGGTTCTGATGCTGCCCAGCATGATTCTCCTCGGGCTGTGGTGGGTGCGTTCCGTGTGGCGGTGGCCATGCGGACGCTGCATCTCACGGTGGTTGGAGCTAGGCCTCTGCTGTGGGCTCTGTCGCACTGTCTCCAGCTCATGGAGACCAGGAGAGGCTTTTTACTCCTGAGTCTCTTCTTCTTGGAGAGGCTGAGTGGGCAAGGAAATAGCCTCACTTAAGGCAACGTCTCATTACTACATTAAGTCAACAACCACTTGAGAACCCAAGGATTTGATCAAAGCCAGATATTGAAAGGGGGGACAGAAAGTGGCAAACTTATTTGACTTCCACTTATTTCCAGAGCCTGTTGAGCATGTGGCTCTGCTCCTCACCGGCGTGAAGTGTGTTCACGGCACAGCAGCCACTTGCTCTCTGCTCCTGCTCCGTGGTCAGAAGAAAAGCTCCTCTGGAGCTCCAGCCTGAGAGCAAGAGCAGCCACCTCCTTGCCTTGTGGCACTCAGCAAAGGCGAGACAAGTCCCACACAGGCTCCTAACCAATCCTGGATTTCCTAGGTGTTTGTCTTACTGTGCCCAGCTCCCCTTCTTGTCCCACTGCCTATTGGGACCTACTGGGAGAGCACTGGGTGGCGCAAAGCCGCCGGCACAGCAGCCAAAAGGAAATCACATCAGTATTTCAGGTTCTCCCAGAGGCAGGGCTGAGGGGTTTTACTGCCCTTGAGTTTGCTGTGGTCACCACAGGGTCCTTAGTCCCCTGCTCCTAACGATGCTGCGGTAAACATAAAAGTAATCTACAGTAAATGCATCCTGGGCACCTCTCTCATGATAAAACCACCTCAGTGCAATGAAAATAAAGTGTTAGTGAGTCTCAGTAGAGTCTACAAAAAGGGTACTGGCTCTTGAATTGATTTCAGGGCCCCTCTGTCAGCCCTCGGTGTTATTTGCAGACGGCTGCAGAGCAAGAAGAGTAGCAGTGACTTTGCTTGTTTTCCTTTTCCTCTCAGGCGTGGCCGTGGGCATCATCCTTTAGGGCTGGATTAGACCTGTCTGAGTATCCCTGCTGCTTTTAGAGGAGCAGCAAGGGGTGCAGCAGGGCTGGGGCGCTCCGTTGCACTAAACCCGGCTTTTTTTGACATCCAACTAACCCTTTGGTAGCATCACAGAGTCACAGAGCATCAGGGATTGGAAGGGACCTCAAAAGACCATCCAGTCCAGTCCCCCTGCCCCAGCAGGTTCCCCTAGATCCAGTCATTAGGGACTGGAAGGGACCTCAAAAGATCACCCAGTCCAATCCCCCCACCACAGCAGGATCCCCCAGTCACACAGGAACATGGCCAGGAACATCTCCAGAGAAGGAGACTCCACAACCCCCTGGGCAGCCCCTGCCAGGGCTCTGGCACCCTCACCATGAAGAAGGTCCTTCTCACACTGATGTGGAGCCTCCTCTGCTCCAGCTCACACCCACTGCCCCTTGTCCTGTCACTGGGTGCCCCTGAGCAGAGCCTGGCTCCATCCTCCTCACACCCACCCTTCACATGTTGATCAACACCCATGGGGTCACCCCTCAGGCTCCTTTCTCCCAGCTCCAGAGCCCCAGCTCCCTCAGCCTTCCCTCACAAAGGGAGATGTAGAAGCCTGGTTGTACTCTGCCTGAAATGCTTCTGAGACCCCCCCCTTGAAACCCCAAGTTCACCAGGGGAAGTCATGGTGAAGGAAAAGCCGAGCATGGGAATTTACATTCAAGAAGGAGGAAAAATGAGAGATTTAGGCAGAGAGTCACTGCTAGGTGCTGTGAATTCATTAAAAAGAGGCCACAAAAGATACCCGACAAGGTTCTGGTGACAGACCAACAAAGCTTTCTCTTCCCCTGCATTGTTTATACTGTCACAGGACCCTCACAATAGCTGCTAGTTTAGCCTTGCACTCCCTGCTTCATTATCTATTATTCTATTTATTAATGCATTCTTGGGTCTTAGTGATGTGATAAACCATCCGTGCTTTTCTTTTATGGTTTAATAGGCTGCTCCTGAAACCTCCTCCATGTTTACATAGCCTTGCAATTCACAGTTATCTATCATTTATTTCCTACTTCACGCACGCTCAATGCCGCCGTGGCCGCCGCGGGGTGCGAGCTGCCGTGGGCTGGCAGCGGTGACCTGCTGCGGCATCTTCTTCACGACTGATGTGTCCATGAGGTCACGTCTATGGGGATGAGATGTGTTTTTAGAGAAGGGCTGTCCCACTACAATCCAGCTCTCATGGTGTGTGTGGGTTGGTGATACTGGGAGGTGGCCGCACGTACCAGGTGCTGTAGGCTGACCCTGCTCCAGAATGAAGGTTGGACTTAGATGGTCTTCCAAGGTCCCTTCCAATCCCTAATGTTCTGTGGTTCCGTCGCACACCCACCCTTCACACACTGATCAACATCCATGGGGTCACCCCTCAGGCTCCTTTTTCCCAGCTCCAGAGCCCCAGCTCCCTCAGTCTCTCCTCATAAGGGAGATGCTCCCCTCCCTCCATCATCCCTGTGGCTCTGCGCTGGGCTCTCTCCAGCAGCTCTGTGTCCTTCTGGAACTGAGGGGCCCACACCTGGACACAACACTCCAGATGTGGACTCCCCAGGGCAGAGCAGAGGAGAAGGAGAACCTCTCTCGATTTACTAGCTTCTAACCAGCCCCTAGCTCCACAGGCAGAGGCCTGTGGAAGATCCAGACCTGTGGAGGTACCAGGCTGGACTTTAGTAGGAGGTAAACAGGGGTTAGCAGTTGATTCAGTGCTTTCTCTGGGGCTCACAGAATGACAGTATGTTAGGGATTCAAAGAGGCCTTGGAAGATTGTCTAGTCCTATCCCCCTGCCAGAGCAGGAGCACCTAGACCAAGTTGCACAGGAACATGGCCAGGTGGGTTTTAAACATCCCCAGAGAAGGAGACTCCACAACCCCCGTGGGGAGCCCGTTTGAGGAGCTTGCCTGTACAGCAAGCATGTCCCTGCACGCTGCAAGGCCTTGGACTAGACAACCTTTGAAGATCCCTTCCAACCCAAACCCCTCGGTGATTCTGTGGCTCTCCAGCCAGCAGAGTGGGGCACAAACCTTTGTTCTAGAGGCACTGGAGCGATCCCCAGAACTTTTCTCACTGAATATCCTTTGGAGAACTGGGTGGGGGGACACCAGCATCACCACAGGGCCACTCTCCCATCATCCAAAGATGACGGCAAGCGTTGATTAGCAGTACCGGGGAACGGGACGCGAGACCTCATTTATGATTTCATTCATAATCCCTTCAAAATGAGTTGGTACCAGTATGTGATAAGTGGATTATGTGTTAGGCCCAAGTAAAGCCAGACACAATTAGTGCCTTAATAAACCGGTTGTATGCATTACTAACGACGAAGTCATGAGGGAATCGGTGTATTTACAAACCCTAATTAGTAGTTTGTTACTGTGATACCAAATTTAAACAAATCTGTAGCATCGCTGACCATCTGGGTTAGAAATCTCTGTTTTGAATTTAATTAGGAAATAGTTGTGACAGAAAATTGGTCCTTATTAGTTAGCTAACGATCAGCATCCCCCTAATTGAAATGAAGAACTGGCTGTCGGGCTTTGGGAAGCGTTTCGATACGAGCAGAGATGATCAGAAAATACTCCCTCGCTTAGGAGCCTGCGATGGTTGGTTAAATAACCCCACCCCAGCCCCCCGGCCCCGATATTCTGGCAGCTCACCTGCAGGTGCTGCCGTGATGGAGACCGGGCAATTAGAGCTGTGCTGGAGGTGCTGGAGCCATCGGCTGTGCCTTTGCTTGCCGTCGTCCCCTCTTCATCCTGGGTGTGAGGTGATGTTTCCAACCTACCTGGATGTGTTCCTGTGTGACTGGTTCTGGGGCATCCTGCTGTGCCAGGAGGATTGGACTGGGTGATCTTTGGAGGTCCCTTCCAGTCCCCAATGACTGGATCTGGGGGATCCTGCTGTGGGGCAGGGGGGTTGGACTGGGTGATCTTTGGAAGTCCCTTCCAGTCCCTAACGCTCTGTGATTCTGTTTCTCACCCCAAGAGAGCAGCTTGGCACCACGGCGCAGAACCCGCCACGTTCTGGCTCCCGCTAACTGCAGTCGGAGCAGGCTGTGTCCATCAGCTGTAGGGCCTGCGGGGCTGGGAGCGTTTCTCGGTGCTCTGAGCACATTGTGGGCATTTACTGGCTGATCCTGATGGGGGAATAAGATCCGTGTCGTCCTCTGCGAGCACACTTAGAGCAGGAGTGGGGCTCTCAACCTCGCCAGCAGTTCCTTCAAAACACAGGCTGCCCTTCTGCATTCATTTTCACTCCTTCCCTTTATCACAGAATCATTAGGGGTTGGAAGGGACCTCGAAAGAGCATCCAGTCCCATCCCCCTGACACAGCAGGATCACCCAGACCAAGTCACACAGGAACATATCCCAGGTGGGTCTTAAACATCTCCAGTGAGGGAGACTCCACAACCCCCTGGGCAGCCCCTTCCAGTGCTCTGTCATGTTCTGTGGTTCTTGAAAAGACACCCCAGCAACAATAACCAGCCCCATCACCCCCGTTGGAGCCGTGCTCGGTACCGAGCAGTCCTTTCTGTATCGTAACAGACAATGAAGTTTCTGTAGGGGCCTTAAATCACTTAATGTTGAAAGGAATTCCCGGGAGGCTTGATCAGTCACTGTGTAAAGTTGTTAGAGATCTCCACCAGCTAATAAATTTGATTTGGGGTTGGTTTGGCTGGCATTTGCACAAACCCTCCGAGAACCGCCGTTACTGTATTCCTGTACAGTAGCAGGATCTGAAATCAAAGCATCCTATTTCCCTCTCCTCTCCGTGGGGGAAATAAAACTCTGCGATGGAATATGAATGGCGGTTGTTTTTCTTTCTGAGCCGGCGCCTTGTTATTTGAGGAGACGGAGCGTTTGACAAAGCCATTCATTTTCTCTCTCATGTTTTATTGAGGCGTAAAACTGGTTTCTGCTGCTGCCACGTGTGGGGATTTGTGCCTCTTAGTGTGGCCAGCAGGGCTAGGGACATCGTTCTGCCCCTGGGCTGGCTGCTGGGGAGGTCTCCCCTCCAGTACTGGGGGCAGTGCTGGGCTCCTCGCGTCAACAAATAGATCGAAGGGCTGGAGCGGGTCCAGAGGAGCAACGAGGCTGGGGAAGG
The DNA here is from genome assembly GCA_013400115.1 of Rhinopomastus cyanomelas. Classification (NCBI taxonomy): domain Eukaryota; kingdom Metazoa; phylum Chordata; class Aves; order Bucerotiformes; family Rhinopomastidae; genus Rhinopomastus; species Rhinopomastus cyanomelas. Next base: position 19,937 of record VXBP01010429.1, read on the forward strand.
GCAACCAGCACCAGGGTGAGAGGGCAGAGCCTGAAGCTGCCAGGGGAGGGCTAGGGCACAAAGGGCCACAGCCCGGCTGCCCTTCAGCACCTCCAGGGGTGGGAACTCCCCCACTGCCCTGGGCAGCCCAGTCCAGCCTCTGACCACCCTTTCCCTGAGGAAGGGCTTCCTGACATCCACCCTAACCTTCCCCTGGTGCAGCTTCAGGCTCTGCCCTCTCGTCCTGGTGCTGGTTGTCTGGGAGAAGAGCCCGACCCCCACCTGACTCCAACCTCCCTTCAGGGAGCTGGAGAGAGGGAGAAGGTCCCCCCGAGCCTCCTCTTCTCCAGGCTGAACACCCCCAGCTCCCTCAGCCTCTCCCCACCAGCCTCTCCCTCCAGCCCCTTCCCCAGCCTCACTGCTCCTCTGGACCCGCTCCAGCCCCTCCATCTCTTTCTTGCAGTGAGGGCCCCAGCACTGCCCCCAGTCCCTGAGGGGAGGCCTCCCCAGTGCCCACTACAGGGGGAGAATGACGTTCCTAGCCCTGCTGGCCACATTATTGCTGATCCAAGCCAGGATGCCATTGGCCTTCTGGGCCACCTGGGCACCGTGCTGGCTGCTCTTCAGCCGGTTGTCACCCAGTCCTGCCAGGTCCCTCTCTGCTTGACTGCTCTCCAGCCCCTCATTCCCCAGCCTGTAGCTGCAGGAGGTTCTTGTGGCCAGAGTGTAGGAGCCTCCCCATGGCCTCTGCAGAGGTTTGAACCCCTCCTGGCCGTGTTCCTGTGCGACTGGATCTAGGGGGTCCTGCTGTGGCGGGGGGACTGGACTGGATGATCTTTGGAGGCCCTTCCCAATCCCTGATGGCCTGTGATTCCTTCGATGGGAGCTGTCTCCAGGAGACTCCAGATGCTTGCCCGGAGTTGGAAGATTGTTCTTATGCACAGAGTTCACTGAGCATCACTGAAACGTCACGCAGGGCTGCTCTAGGTGGTCTAGAGACAGTTATTTAGCGCTTTAACAGCCCGGAGAGAGCCTGCAGGCCATCTTACCCGAGGAAGAGGGTCTGAGATGCACAGCTGCGAGCCAACCTGCGTGTGACACCGGGGCAGCTAGTCCTCCTAGCCTTTATCTTTGTCTTGTCCTCATCTCAAGCAGAGCTTTGAGACTGTTTCCCTGCCTGGCACCCTGAGCGATGAGCCTCACCTCCACCATCCAAGCACAGGACTGGGCTGCCCAGGGTGGGGGTTGAGTCCTCATCCCTGGATGAGTGTAGAAGTTGCTCAGATGTAATGTTGGGGGATCTGGTTTAGGGGTGACCTTGTAGAGTGGGGTTGATGGCTGGACTCTCTGCTCCCAGGGGTCTTTTCCAACCTGAATGGTTCTGTGATTCTATCCCCAATTTGCCTGGCAAGGGTGGTGAGATGGCACATCCTGGCACCACGGTGCAGGGGTGTTTCACTGCTGCTGAGGGTGTCACCGGCAGGCGCCGGGGCCCGCGGCTCCGCCAGGAAATGGATGGCCGTGCGGTCTCCCCCAGCTCGTCGTTAGTCCTGGCTCTGGGAAGGTTTATCAATTCCTACCCGGTAAATTATGGGCCATTCCTCAAAAAACTGGGTGAAATAAATGGGGCCAGAGCATGTCTTTGCTGCGCTTAGCTCTAGCGTATTGATCCGGACGTATTTTCAGGGCGCGAGGAATCAATTCCTGCCGGGACAGGCAGCGCGAAATGATTTCAGCCAACTCGTGGAATGATTTGTCATTCAGTTGCCTTTCGTCGGGGCTCGTTGAGGCCAGGCAGGATGCGCTCGGGGTGCCTGCGGAGCGGGGCCCTGGGGATCGCCGCGGGCTGCCGGGAGGGAGGGGGTCGCCGGGGCTAATGAATGTGCTGTGTTTGCTCATCTTTACAGAGTCACTTATTACCGCTAATTGGGAGGGACAGTTCAAACAAGCACAGAGGAGCAGTTGTCGGGAGAGCGTGACATGGGTTTAAAGAAGCGGCCGGGGGAGGACCGTGCTGCCTGGTCCCGGCCCCCAGAGCCTGGCCGCATCCTGCCTTTGTCGGGGACCTCCTCTGGAGCTGGTGCTCCCGAGAAGTCCGGGCAGGAGGAGGCATCTCGGGGCCCGCAGACAGACGCACAGCTGTCTGGGACACTTAGGGAGTCGCCAGCTGACAGCAGGGGTGGGCTCCTGGCTCGGCCGGGCGATGTGCTCTGCATTAATGCACCGGGCACCGCCTGGGCTGCTCCTTCTCAAGAGCTCCTTTGATTCGGGCGGGCACGCTGGCGCCGCAGAGGCCTTTGTGCCCTCTTTCGGGTTGCCGTTTGCGGCCGCCCTTTTGCAAGGGAGCTCTCCCCTCCGAGCGCGTCTCCTCTTCCCGAGTCATGTTTGCCTTCAAGTGTTCTTGTCCGGGCTCGTACTCTTCCGTGTATTGTTGCCTTCCCTAATTAAAGCCGCTCGGATTATTCCTTCGCGAGCCGAGCGTGGCTCGCAGCTGTGCACGTCCCATTTCCATGGCAGGATCCACCCGTGAGACTGGTTTTTGAGAGATTCTGTCAGCGGTGCCGGGGCAAGTAGCCAGGCACACGTATTTTACAAGTGAGAGGAAGGTGGGCCGCGGGTTTGTAGTGTAAAGTAGGAAAGCAGAGCTCGGGGAAGCGCTGCGTTGGGGTGGCAGAGCAGGAGCGCGGAGCTCTGCGAGGCAGTGGGGTGGGATGGGGAGCTGCTGGGTTCTAACCACACAGGTACCAAGAGCATCAGCCGAGGGGGCTGTTGGACAGCAAGAGCCAGGGCAGTGTCTTGCCTGCTTCCTGCTTGAGCAGCCTTTGTTCCACAACTGGGGGAGCAGAAAATGCTGCTCCAGAAGCACCCGCTGCACCTCCATCCTCGCTGGGATCCACCCCAGGGATAACAAGCCCCCTCGGGCTAAATGTGAGCCCAGTGAGAGGTGGTGCTGCTGAGGGGATGGAGCTCAGGAGGGCCACAGGCTTCCCAGCACACGGGGAAAAGAGCGAGGGCGTGGAGGAGGCCGCTCTCTCTTTGGCTCACCCTTGGCTCCTGCTCTGGTTAGAGACACAGAGTCTGGACTGAGCCAGTTTCCACTTTGGCCTTTTTTTGAAATTTTATTTATTCTATTTTTTATTTTCTTTCTTGTCTTCTTATTTTTCTTCATTTCTTTTCTTTTTAAATCTTTTCTTCTTTTTTCCTTTTTCTTATTTTTCCTTTTTATTTCTTTTATATTTTTTCTTTTTTCTCTTTTTTCTTTTGCCTTTTCTCTTCTTTTTTTTCTTCTCCTTTTCCCTTTATTCTCTTCCCTTTTCCCTTCTTTTTCCTTTTCTCTTTTTCCTTTTTCTTTTTTCCCCTTTTTCTTTTCTTTTTTCCTTTATTTTTCTTTTTTCCTTTTTTCTTTTCTCTTTTTCCTTTATTTTTCTTTTTTCTTATTTCCCCCATTTTTCTTTTTCTTTCTTCTTTTTTCTTTCTTTTACCTTTTTTCCTGTATTTTTTCTTCTTTTTTGCCTTTTCCATTTTTGTTTCTTTTCCTTTCTCCTTTTTTATTTTTCTTTTTTCTTCTTTTTTCTGTTCTTTCTTTATTTTTCTTTCTTCTTTTTTTTCCCTATTTTCCCCCTCATTTTTTCTCTTCTCTCTTTCTTTTTTCTTTTCATACAAAGCCAGAGGCTGCCAAAGTGAAAGGCAGAGACTCGGTTTCTCTCCGGGCCGTTCCCTCTGCAAGAGGCCAGGCCTCCAGGTCTCCCCTCACTGTGCAGGCAGGCAGAGACGATGCCCGTCGGCAGCCCGACTGTCGATCCGCGCGGAAGGAGCCTCGTACGCGCTCTGCTGCCGAGCAGGCTAAACCTAAGGAAACCCCCCTCATCTCAGAAGTTAGCATCAGCCACTAAAGCACCAGCAAACCTCCGCGTGTGTGGCTCGACTTCTGAGCGCCAGCCAAGAGCCTTGCGAGCCAGACCCTCGCGTCAAAGGCCGCTCTAATCGCAGCGGCTAACAAGAGGAGTTTTTCTTGTTGCGTGCGTGGCAAAGATAAATCGCGGTTGGTCCGCAGCCCATTCTGCTCGAGATTTCCTGTGTCATAACAGAACCGTCGGTTGTTCATTGATACCTTCGTATCTGGGCTGGGGGGGATCTTTTTGTTCGTTTTCTCGAGGAGGAAAACAATGTCCCCTTCACTTGTGCATGAATGAATTCATTTATTCCCCGCAGCCTCCGGAAGTCATTTATTTCTCCCCGCGACAGCTGCAGGATCTGTTTGTGCAGGAGGCTTGCAGGCGCTTGGCGAGCCCCCGGCCCTTCCTCGCTCTCCGTGCCCAGCGCCGGCCGGACCGGCAGCCGCTCCCCATCGGCCCTTTTCGAAGGGGCTCCCCACAGAACTGTTTGAGAAATCGTTCTGCCCGGCTCAGGGCGAAGCAGCGGCTGCCAGCCGCGGTGCAGCTCCGCTCTCTTCTCCTGAGTGATGGTTATTTCAGTTCCTCTCCGTGTGGCCGGGATCCCTGACGAGTGCTAATCAGCAGCAATTTAATTAACGCACGTGCTTTTACAGAGGTTGCTCTTCGTTGTCACGTAGTGGTAACTAAGGGCCGTGCGACGGGTACCCGGGATGTTTTCCCTTGGTTAAAGAAGGGAATTACTCCAGTGCTGATCCCTCGCAGGCTGTGGCTGAGTTCAGCCAAGCCAGGGGCTCGCTCCACGGGTCTGTTTATTTAAATGGCCAAAATAAACAACCAAAATCCCTTTCTTCCCCCTAGACGCTTGCGAAGACCTCAGAGCCATCTCCTAAGAGACATTCTGTGGTGCCGTGGCCTGTGGGTTATCCCAGCCGTTGGATCGGCCGTGCGAAGGGCAGAGGGACCAACTCAAGTCATCAGAACCAGCGAGATGTCTTCTGGCCTCATTAGACACGGCAAAAGCCCCTCTTAGGGTCTCTCCAGGTTGTTAAGGTAAGAAATGCAAAGCCAGTCTTATTAAAGCATGAAAAGAAACCTCTTAACAACAGGCTTTGAGCTGTGCTGCCCCAGCAGCGCTTCCCCGGCGTGATCCCTGCTAAGTGGTGTCTCCAGCACGTTTCCCCTCCCCTTGGGCCGCTGCGTACCAGGTGTCCAGCCAGACTGAGGCTTCTCGATGGTTTAGGGGTGAGCTTGCTAGCGGAGGGTTAATGGTTGTGTTTGATGAGCATCTCAAGGGTCTTTTCCAACCTGAATGATTCCATGGTCCTAGGATTCATCCCGCCTGAAGTGGAAAGATCACCCACAGTCCAGCGAAAGTCTCCTTCCTCCCTTCCTTCCCACCATGGCTGCTCCCCTGGCCCCCCAGAGAACGCCCAGGCTGCTGAGGTTTAGGGCTGCATTGCTAAATTCAAAGTAAAGTCGTCTCCCATTGTGTTCACCCTGCTGTGCTCTGCTCGTGGTGCAGCACTGCACCTCAGTCTGGGCTTCGGTGGCCTTGGGGAGCCGGGGTGTGGATGCTCTTCATAGGTCATGATTTGGGAGCTGCACCCATCACCCCGCCGTGTCTTGGGGTGATGTGTGCTACCCAGGCTTGAGCGCTGCGCCCCCGTGGGTGGGAAGGACGAGGAGCTCGGTGGGCTCGGCTGGTGGCTGCTCTCATCCTCCCCGGCTGGGCTGTAAGTGCAGAGGCACTCCCCGGCTGCGCTAATCAGGAATAACGTGCAGCTTAATAGAAGTTCTCCATTAAAATATTTTGGGAATAACACAGGAAATGAATGGTTCACCCGCCGGGCTCCGCACGGCCGGGAGCGGAGGGGAGCCCGGCCTCACCCACAGCCCTCGGCGCGCAGGCAGCGCCGCGCCTCAACCCGCGGCCGGCGCCGGGGGTTTGATTTGGATTTAAAATTCAAATGCCTGATGTCCTTAAATCGAACAAATGATATTTTTCAAAAAATATATCAGCCTCCAACATCTGCAGATTACGATTTGCATTTTGAAATTGCCTGCTTGAATCGAAGGAGGATGAATACTGTCACTCTCCTTTTATTCACTCCGTTTATTTAATGAAATGCTAGAGGTCAACCCTTTGTCCTTAAATTAGTTCCTGTAAAAATCTTTTTGTACTTTTTTTTTCCCTCTCCCCCCCCTCCCCAGCTCGTTGTGATGTCTTCTAAAGCGGAAGACAAGGTTGCCATTAATTACGTCTTTGTTGAATATGGATATCTATTCCGAGTTAGTTAAACAGTTTCAAACAAAATTAGCATCGAGCAACGCGGAGGCCGGCTTTGGCTCGGTTATCAGGAACTTCTGCGCGGCGCCGACGCTCTCGTGCGAGGGTGCATTATCTAATATATTCAGCTTTCAGTTGCTAATTTTTTTCCTTTTCCAGATGAAGATGGGCTTAATTGAGGTTGTGCTTTTAAGTTTGTAGAGCTCTTCAGCATCTCATACAAAAGCATCTAGAGGCTTTTCATTTGTCTTGAGTACGTTTTTAGATGTACAAATATTATTTACTTTAAACCGCAAATCAAAAGGCGCGCCGGAGCCGTTTTAAATAAAACATTCTGCTCCGCTGAAATTTATATAAATTCAAAGCGGGACCTCCGGGGTTTGTTTTTCCTTTATTATCGCTTGGTAATTTATTTGGAAGAGCCGCTATTAACAATTTTAGGATGATATTGAAAGGGCCGTTTAGTAGCTGGTCTCGGGAACGTGGTTTACTCGTCGCAGATAGCGGGCGCGTAGCACCGCTCGGATCCGGCTCCGGTGTCACGTCTGGCTCTTCGCTGAGTGCCGTTTGGAGCAGGGCTTTCCAGATCAAACCCCGTGCGTTTTCAGGAAGGGCTCGGTGCCACAATAAAGCCGCCGCCGGGCTCTTTGTGGCAGCTTCGCTCTGGGTTGCGCGATGCCCCCGCTCCGAGCCGCTGGTGCCACCTGCAGTTATGGGGGGCGGCTCCCCGGGGCAGCGCTGCCCTGAGCCCTGGGGAGCGCCCCTCAGCCCCGCTGCGACCGTCCCCGCTGCCTGCACCCCAGAAACGTTCCTTGTCAGGCCCCGACAAAGCTCCCCATCGCCCCTGCTCCGCCAGGGTGGGCTGGGGGGACCCACCTGCCCTAAGGATGGGCCGTCGCTAGCCCTTGGTGGTCCAGCCTCGAGCCAGACAATGACGTGCTGGCTGTTTGGAAACAGAGAGGAGCCGGGAACGGAGAGAGGAGAAAAAGCTCTGAGCTAAGAAGGGAAGATAATTAGGAAAAGTAATAAGGAAATATAAATGTGGTAGCGGAGGATTAGTCCTCGTCGTTGGAAATGCAAATTAACTCCCTGCTCGCTCCCAGCATCTTTTTTTCCCCTCTGAGCTCGCATTTCAGAAAAAGGGTTTTTCTCTCTCTCCTTCCCCCCCCGCTCCCCTTTACCTCCTGCTCGGTGCAAAAGCGCTGCTTCCGCGGCAGCGCGACATGCTCGCGGAGCCGGGAGTGTAACCTTGTGATGCTTTTAGGTGCGGTGTGCGTGCGGTTTGCATGTGAATGCGGGCTCGCCGTGCCTTTGTGGAGCGGGGATCCCGAGCCAGCCTTGTTAGCACGGTGTCTCCTTGAGCGGAACCGCTGCGAAACGCCGAGGGGAGACCTTTCGGAACGAACAAATGCTTTGGCTGCCTATGATTATTTATTAAAATAGGCGGCCGGGATAAAGGACGGGGAGGGGGGAGGTGGGGAGGGGCGGCGGTCCTTTCCCTGCGAGCCCCTCCGTGCAGAGGGACGGGAGTGCGCGCACAGCCCGCGGCCGCCTGAGCGCCGGGGGACACAACGGGAGCGGGTCGCACGTGTCTCCAGCCGCCCGCAAGGATGGCGCTGGGAGCTGACCCCGCAGAGAGCTGCTGGGATTCTCATGTAAATGTGGGGAGGAAGAGAGCTGTCTACCTGCGGCAAGGGGAATGAGCATGGGATCGGTGTCTTGGCCACTGGAAGAGGAGTCACAGAATCACGCTGAATCGCAGAACATTATGGACTGGAAGGGACCTGGAATCATAGAATCACTAGGGATTGGAAGGGACCTTGAAAGACCATCCAATCCAATCCCCCTGCCACAGCAGGATCACAAGACATTAGGGATTGGAAGGGACCTTGAAAGATCATCCAGTTCAATCCCCCTGCCACAGCAGGATCACAGGATATTAGGGATTGGAAGGGACCTCGAAAGACCACCCAGTCCAATCCACCTGCCACAGCAGGATCCACTAGACCAAGTCGCACAGGAACATGTCACAGAATCACAGAACATTAGGGATTGGAATGTCCAGGCAGGTTTTAAATGTCTCCAGAGAAGGAGAAGCCATCAAAAGTAAAAACAATCAAAAAACCAAGAAAAAATTCCTCCAAACCATAAACCCCAATCACCCCCCCACCCCACCCCAAACCAGAAGGCAAACCTTGCTGTCATTTTATTTAGTGACTTGCGCTGGCTGCCGCGGATCCCGCTCGGTTCGTGGGGCAGAGCGCCACGTGTTAGCGCCACGCTGCTGGGCGTCGTGGGAGCCACAGATCCCTTCTCTTCAGCCTGAGAAATTTTATAAACTTAGCTGGCTATTAAAAAAAAAAACCCCATCTTTGGGGTCAACTTTCCACTTGTGCCTCTAGCTCTTGAACAAGTACTTTTATGGTTTCTTCTAATATATAGGATTTATCTGCAGCTCTGTGAAGAGCTTTTAAATTTAATCCAGCGTTGAAGTAGTAATTTGTTGCTGGTGCTTTATAACAGGCTTTTTCTTTTAACTTCCCTGGGCTGCGAGCTCTTTGTGCCGGCTAATCTGCGGCGCACAATGCCAATCTGCTCAGGGTACCGTGGGTGCCGACTCGCATCTCCTCCAAATACCAGCCATGGCAGTGGGTGAGTGCGTTGGGATGGGAAGGGCAGCGCTTGGGGCGGCGGCGGCGGCGGCGGGGGCGGCTGCACCCAGCAGCAGCTCCGAAAAGCCCGGCACCGGCTCCAAAATCCCGGCACCCTCGCTGCTAACTTGGGCAGGATGGGAGAGTGTTCCACACGCGAGCACGGAGCTGCCGGGGAATGGGATTTCGAGGAGCTCCTGCAGCTCTTCTGGAGAGTCTGTCCTTTTTTTCAGTCCATTTGGATAAGAATTTTTTCAATCCACTTGGGTGATAATTATTTTTAACTGATTTTACAAATTCGTCTTCCAGCAGCAGCAATAGGTGTGTCTGGAGGGGCTGTTTGTTCCCCTGGGAGAAGCAGTGCAATAGGCTGCCTGTCTTTTATCTTTGGCAGAGAGAGGAGGGGGAAAGAAACCATCATGTTAATGGGAAACAATCCTTTAGCTCCTGTTCGTTTTAATTGAAGCAGAGGCCATTTTTAAAACCGTCTGTTTAAAGCCGAAGTTTTACCCTCCGGCCTCGCAGATCCTTCTCCTTTTCAGTGAAAAGCAGCTCTTTTTCAGATCCTGGATGACGAGTGGATGTTTTATTCCAGATGCAAGACCGCGCTGGGGGTCTCTTTGGACGCGGCGCAATGAGCAGGTGAAATGATGCTCGACAGAGGTGAAATCGTCTCTCGTTAATAAAAGACAGCGAAGCCCTCAGTACTGAAACTGGGAGCAGCTCTGCCCCCCTCACGTTTCTAAACTGGACTGGCGTTCCAGGAGGCCTTTTTCTGGCAGCTCAGGCAGGAAACGTCCCCGCGCTCACATGAATTATACCCGCACTTTACGTTTTGGTCTGGAGGGGAGAAAGAGCGATGCCGTTTGTACGGCCTGTGAATCTGCTCCCGAGGCACAACGTGCACCAGCATCTTCTGCTTCTCTTAGGCACCGTGGAAAACCTGCCCCGGGGAGACCCGTGCACCCAGATCTCGTTCCCATCCCGACCAAACGGGGGTGATTCCCCCACTGAACAGGGATGATTCCCCCCCACTGAACAGGGATGATTCCCCCACTGAACAGGGATGATTCCCCCCCACTGAACAGGGATGATTCCCCCCACTGAACAGGGATGATTCCCCCACTGAACAGGGATGATTCCCCCACTGAACAGGGATGATCCCCCCACTGAACAGGGATGATTCCCCCACTGAACAGGGATGATTCTTCCCACTGAACAGGGATGATTCCCCCCACTGAACAGGGATGATTCCCCCACTGAACAGGGATGATTCTTCCCACTGAACAGGGATGATTCCCCCACTGAACAGGGATGATTCCCCCACTGAACAGGGATGATTCTTCCCACTGAACAGGGATGATTCTTCCCACTGAACAGGGATGACTCCCCACCACACAGCGACGATTCCCCCTGCGCCGCCAGCGCCGGCTCCTTCTGCCTTCTCCCTGCCGGCTCCCCGCCGCCCCGTGCGAGCGCTAATTAATTAGAGCCCGAACGGCGCGTATCCAGAAGGACGAGCCGCAGCCCGGAAAGGTTTTTGAGCCATAAAGCGGGGCGCTCGCAGGTGAGGAGGTTTATAGGGATGATTTAGTGAATACGAGAACATATTTTGTGCTCCATTGTTTAAACTCAAGAAGGCATAAAATCTTTAACGTCTATTTATCATGCAGCTATTTTAATGTAAACATTTGTCTATTTGGATGAAGTGTTTTCATTATTAAGCTAATTTCCACATGTTTCAGATAGACTGATGAGTTGGAAGCAGAGCACTTGCTGATGAGAAACGAAATTCTGCCTGGGCTCAGCCTGCTGTCAGATACATCTTCATTAGTTTTTGTCATTCACTGATGGCAAATGCTCTATAAATGAGATGACGATCAGGTCCGCCTTGATAACTTGCCTTATCTCATTAGTTTTCACATCAAAGTTAATCAGCAATGTGAATTGTAATTGCTGGAAGAGACAATGCAATAGATCACTCGGCCTTTTTTTTCCTGCGTGGCATCTTGAAACATCAGCAGGCTGGTGTGAGTAGATAGGCTCCGAAGGAAAATGATGTGGGAAGCATAATAAGCAAGCTGCTCGGAATTAATGAGCTTACCCAATAAGAGAAGAATAACCAATCAATGTGAGTTGGGCAAATATAATTTAGGAATAATTGCTTGATTGGTTGTCTATAGCAGACTGATTTGACCACACACAAGGATTAAGAATTAAGATGTCAAGGCAAAAAAATCATCTGGCAACTGAGGGCATGTAATTTTTTCCCTTCCCTTCCCTTTATGACTGAAAGCGATGGCTGTTTGATAGGTTCTTTTCCCAAGAATGGAAACGTTGGCTGCCGGGAGGAGGGTTGTAGCGGGGCTGGTTTTTGTGCTTCTTGTATAATCATAGAATCATTAGGGATTGGAAGGGACCTCGAAAGATCATCTCGTCCAATCCCCGTGCCCTTCCAAACCTCAGTGGGGCTGTTTCAGTGCGGGACCTTAAAGATGAATAGAAGAGATGAATTAATCATAATAATAAACACAAAGCCCCCACCCAGACGTCTTCATGTGCAAGGGCTGGGTTAGGAGGAGAAACGCAATTTTTCACAGCAAGGGTGGTCAGGCACTGGAAGGGGCTGCCCAGGGAGGTGGCTGAGTCGCCGTCCCTGGGTGTGTTTAGAGATTGGTTGGTTTAGGCACAAACTTGTAAGGTGGGGTAGATGGTTGACTTGGTGGGTCTTTTCCAACCAGAGTGACTCTGTGTCATCGGAAGGCGCTGGGCGTTCTGCCGGGGTGCTTGCAGAGCCCTGCCGTGGCGGGGTCCCAACCCAAGGCGACCGTATATGCTTTGTGTGTGAGCACAGAATGACAGTACGTTAGGGATTGGAAGGGACCTCAAAAGATCACCCAGCCCAGTCCCCCTGCCACAGCAGGACCACCCAGACCAAGTCACCCAGGAACCCATCCAGGCGGGTTTGTCCCCCTGCAGCCATTGGCCAATTAGTAAAGGACCCTTCTATTCTTCTGTCTAAACTACGGGGAAGGTTGAGCCAGAAGGTAAATTTGCTTTGATCTACATTACACCTAATTGAGTCGCCAGCAATGTCTCTATCCCAACATCAAGAAATGTGAAAATGTTAGATTATTTCACTGGGGATTAAACCTAATTTTCGCGTGTTCTGCATTAACCTATTAGGCTGACTCATCTGCATTGCTAATGCCGCGCGGGCAGCTGTCACCGCTAAAGCAAAACATGATCATGCAATCCTTGAATGAATGATTCCAGCTCTGATTAGTGTTAGTGAAGTTAGCTGAGCCCTGGTGATAAGGCAGGAAAATTCCCAGGTTGCCAATAGCTTTGAAAATTATCAGCCCGTGGGCAAAAACTGTGGCTGGCGGCTCGCGGGGCCTCCCTCCGAAGGCGACATTATTTAAGGCTGTCTCCTCTCGGCCGCTTGCATAAACGCGTTCGCCTCGCGCGAGGGGGCCGGTGCCGGGGGTACGTATTAAAATGCTAATGGGGAGCAACCCGCGCGCGGCCAGGCACCCGGGCTTTTCCCTGCCCCGGCGCGCTGGCCGATTCCGGAGGGGAACGGTGCTGTCGGAACGTTAGGGGTTGGAAGGCACCTTGGAAGATCATCGGGTCCAATCCCCCTGCCACGGCAGGCGATGGCAGACAAGCCCCGGGCAGGGAGAAGGGGCTTTGCGGGGAGCCCCTCCAGCTGGCCCGGACTGCCCCGCGCCACGACGGAAGCGGTGCCAGCCCCGCGCTTTGTTCGCAGGGCGACGGGCACCGCCGTCGCCTCAAGCCGCTCCGCGGTCAGATTTAAATAGCGCAAGAGCGAAAATAAAAGGCGACAACGAACACGTCCCCTCGAGACGGGAAGAACTTAGGACTAGGTTAGCCCCCTGGCAATGGAGCCAGGAGCCAGTTTAATCCGATTACCACCTGCCAACAATGGAGCCTCCTAACCCATTGTGGCTAGGAGCCTCCGCTTTATTTGTTTCTATTAGCCAAGAGTCCCACATACCGGCGCAAGCGGAATGTTACCCCTTTGGGTCGCCCCACCGATCAACAACTACAACAAATCGAGGGGGAACTGTCTGATGGGTCAATATTTATCTCCTGGCCCCTAACTGTCTGCGGCGAGCGCTTGCCGAGTGCCCCAAGTTTGCCGCTCGCGTTTATCGGCGTGCTCCCGGTTCTCCCATGGCCGTAGTGGGAGCTCCTCACACTGTGATGATGTTTGAGAAGGGCAGTAACTGCAGATGCAGAGGAGAGCTGTTTGAATGGAAAAAGACTTGCAGTGGCCGGCCAAAGCGCAAAGGCTCGATGGGAAACCTAAAAGGGCTCTAAACTGATCTGGATTTGCTGTTGCTTTGTGAGGACGCTCGCGGCGTGGTTAGGCAGAGGCTCGTCCCCATCTCAGGAGCTAGAAACTCATTTTCAGATGCCTTTGAATACATTGTCCTGAAGCCCAGTGTGGATCGGCAGCACCGGTGGGTGCCCACGCCGTGTGTGGTGTCTGCACGTCCCTTTGCTAGGGCAACGCCGTGCTGGGGCTCGGTGCGATCTGTGCTGCTGTCTGCCCCAAAGGATTCCCTCCAGCCTGGGCAAAGCCACCCACAGAGTCACAGAATCACAGGACATCAGGGATTGGAAGGGACCTCCAAAGATCATCCAGTCCAACCCCCCTGTCACAGCAGGGTCCCCTAGATCCAGTCACACAGGAGCACGGCCAGGTGGGTTTGAAATGTCTCCAGAGAAGGAGACTCCACAACCCCCCTGGGCACCTCCTGCCAGGGCTCTGGCACCCTCACTGGGAACAAGGTCCTTCTCAGGTTGATGTGGAACCTCCTCTGCTCCATCTCACACCTGCTGCCCCTTGTCCTGTCACTGGGTGCCCCTGAGCAGAGCCTGGCTCCATCCTCCTCACACCCACCCTTCATGTATTGATCAACATCCATGGAGTCACCCCTCAGGCTCCTTCTTTCCCAGCTCCCTCAGCCTTTCCTCAGCAGGGAGATGCTCCAATCCCTTCATCATCTTTGTGGCACCCCATCATGCCAGTGTCCCCTAAGACCCTCCAAAAAGCATCAATGTGCTAACAGCTTCCTCCTTGATGACTTTTCAAGGTCTGCAGGGTACCTGGGCTTGGACATGTGCTGTGTTGACTCTTTATCATGCAGACAGACCCCCAAGGCTGCCGTGAAATGCTTCACACAGTTCTGCTCCCTCCTGCCTGCAGGGGTTGCTTGGGGGTTTCACAGAATCATAGAGTCATTCAGGGTGGAGAAGACCTTTGGGATCATCGAGTCCAACCATCAGCCCCACTCTACAAGGTCACCCCTAAACCAGCTCCCCCAACACTACATCTGAGTGACTTTTAAACACTCCCAGTGCTGGGGGCTCAACCTCCACCCTGGGCAAATTTGTTTGTTACTTGACTACACCTGTAGCATCATTGGAGTAACTGGCTGGGTTGAACAGCCCTGATTACTGCAGGGCTGCACTGGCCTGCTTGGCTTGCTTTCATGAGGGGGCTGGCAGCACCATCAGATCCCACCAGGTGCTTCCAAGGAGCCAAGGGAGCCCAGGCTGGCTGGCTGGCTTACAAGTTTGAGCCTCACACGCACAGTCAGGCAACAGGAGGTAGGATTTGGGTCAGCTACGGCCATCTAGGGCAGGTGGTGGGTTTGCAGAGCTTGGACGTGAAGATGAAGGTCTGCAGGAGGTGAGCAGTGCCCTTCAGACTCCCAGTGAGAACTGGTTTCCTGGCTGGAAAGGGATGAGTCAGCTGGCCCCTGATCAGAGCTGCTTCTTGGGGTCCCTTCCAGATGTTGCCCGAGCGCTGGCATCGACAAACAAGCCCTGGAGGCCCACGTGAGGACGGAACAAGGCTGGCAGCAGAACAAGGAGCACCACAAGACCACCAAGACAAGGTACATGTTAAAACCGAGGGGAATAAGAGGAGAGGGACACGGGACACCTTGAGAAGGGCTTCCATGGGGACTTCTGTCATGAGCTGAGAATACTGGTCAGGGTCACTGGACCTGGACAAGGCCTTGGGTTCCTGACACCAGGGACGTGCAGTGCAGAGCCTTGAGCTTTGCAGTTTTACCCCCAAAGAGCAGAGTTCATTGCCCTATGGAGAGAGGGACAGGATGAACCTCTGGTGAAGGTGCTACAGGGCTGTTTGGGAGTGGGGAGTTCTCACCTCATCAGCTCCTTGAGCAGCTGCAGACCACAAATTCTTCCTTCTGTCCTAAATCCTTTAAGGCCATCACAGGTTTTCATAGAATCATGAGGGATTGGAAGGGACCTCCAAAGGTGAAGAGTGCATCTCCAGGCTGGGAGGAGGAGGAGATCTTCTCATGGTAGGTGGGTTCCCTGCCTCCCCTCTCGTCATCATCCCGCTCTGGGTGGATGCTACCCTGCCTGGACGTGTTCCTGTGCGACTTGGTCTAGGTGGTCCTGCTCTGGCAGGGGGATTGGACTGGATAATCTTCCGAGGTCCCTTCCAATCCCCAATGGTTCGTGATTCCCTGGGAGCCCTTTGTGGGGGAAACAGCTCGGGGTGAATTATTCCCCAAGGAAAAAAACCTCCAGGGGTGGGTCCTCGGGGCTGCAGGTGCTGACAGAGCAGACTCAGGAGCAGCTGCTGTTATTCCAGAGCCCATGTCCACGTGTGGAACACCCTGGAGCAGATACTTCACTTTCAATTCACGCCCCCTTCTTCCCCCAGAATATTTTCCCCCCGCGCAGAGGAGCACTTGGCTGGGGTCTCCGCTCGCGGCCGTCCCTAGTGATAAGAAGGGCTGGCTGATCTAATAGGGCTTTTCAGTCTCTGATTTTGAAAGCTAAGATTGGGAAATTAATTTCAGAAGGGTCAAAACAGAGCAAGGCTATCCTGCTGCCGTGCGATGGATCCTAGGTTCTCTCCTTTTAAATCTGGCTATTGAAGGAAGAGGTTAGTTATTCAGCATCCTGGAGGGAAAAAATAGAGGCGAAGGAATAAATAAACCGAGCGGAGGGAGCACAGAAAGTCTATAGATCTGCTGACCCATTCGCAATCTTCAGTTAATGAACATGCCGGGGAGCCGCCGCGCTGAGAGGCTGCCGAGCCGGGAGGTGCTGACCCCACGGCTGCGGGAAGCCCGGAGCTCCCAGCCCCGGCACAGCCCCCCAATCGCGACGCACGTGCTGCGGGGCTGCCCAAGGGGCTTAGGAGCCCCGCTGGCATCAGCCCGTGGTGCTGCGGTGGCCACACGTGGGAGGTCTGCTGGTGGGGGGCATTCCCTGGGTGGGGGGGTTTAGAGTCGGAGCGAACCCCGGGCATCCTGGCAGCGGTAACAAAAAGCCCCGCTGGAGACGTGGGGGTGTCAGGAGCAGTCGGGGTGTCGTTCCGGGCTCAGCTGGGTGCTGGAGAGGTTTGGGGAGCTGTGTTGTGTGAGAGCAGGGAGCCGCCCGAGTTTTGCAGTGAGCAAACACCGCAGTAGAGGTGGAAACATCAAAAACAAAGGCTTCCAGCAGATATTCCCCTTCTTTCCAACAGTTTCCCTCCACCGAGGGCAACTCATTGCCAGCCAAACGGCACCACTACAGACAAATCCCTTCGGGTTGCTTCTGAAGCCAGGAAATCGTGGGGAGAGGAAACGGGCCTCTTGGGGGGATAATCTCCTCATAATTAAAAATAAAATAGATTTTTTTTTAATTTGCTTGCCTTTCTGTCTCCTGCCTCTCCAGCTGGCAGAGTGCTGAGCCAGCCCTTCCTCCTCCGCTCCTCGCCTCACGCACCGACCGACGCGCGGTGTCGCAGCGCTTTGGAAGGGAGGAGAAGTCAGTCCAGCAGCGCCGAGCTTCAGGCTTGATGAGAGGCCCTGAGGGCACAACCCAGCGCGGTGAGGAGGGGCTGGGTGAGGGACCCGCGGAGCTGAGGCAAAGAGCGAAACGGGGGGAGCAGGGTGCAACATGCTGAGGCACCTGGGGAAGTGAAATTCAGCTGCTGCTGAAGCAGAGGTGCCTCTTTCTCATTTCTTTTCCCTGACTCACAGACTGTCAGGGATTGGAAGGGACCTTGAAAGACCATCCAGTCCAATCCCCCTGCCACAGCAGGATCCCCCAGATCCAGTCGCACAGGAGGGTTTGAAACATCTGCGGAGAAGGAGACTCCACAACCCCCTGGGCAGCCCCTACCAGGGGGGCTCTGGCACCCTCACCATGAAGAAGGTCCTTCTCACACTGATGGGGAACCTCCTGTGTTCCAGCTCACACCCACTGCCCCTTGTCCTGTCACTGGGTGCCCCTGAGCAGAGCCTGGCCCCATCCTCCTGACACCCAAAACACACCATAAGCAGCTTTTGGCTCTCCTCTGAGCACCCCCACAGAATCCTGCTGATGGCTCCTGAGGCAGGACCCTGCTCTGAGCCCCAGGCACCGCGCCGGTCATTAACGCACTCGTCCGAGATGGAATTCACCCGTGAGCCCGCGTGAGCCTGTCTCTTGCTTGGTGTTTGGCAGATCACAGAATCCCAGAACATTAGGGATTGGAAGGGACCTCGGAAGATCATCTGGTCCAGTCCCCCACTACAGCAGGATCCCCTAGATCCGTGCCAGCAGAACTTGACTACAAGGAACGGTAAGTTCTGTGATGTTCTCTGAACGAGACTCGGAGAGAAGGCTGGGGACAACTATTATATAGGGCAGGGAATGATAGGATGAGAGGTCATGGTTTGAAGCTGGAAAAGAGTAGATTGAGGTCAGACATCAGGAGAGAATGTTCTTAAATCTGAGGGTGGGGGATCCCTGGAACAGGCTGCCCAGAGAGGTGATGGATGCCCCATCCCTAGAGCCACTCGTGGTCAGGCTGGATGGGGCTCTGGGCAACCTGGTCTGGTGAGTGATGGCCCTGCTTTTTAGAGGGGATGGACTGGATGCCCTTTGGAGGTCCCTTCCAGCCCTGTGGTGCTATGATCTCCTGATGTTGGCTCTGTGCAGACAGGAGTCTGGGCTCATACCTCTGCAGTACCACGTTTCCTGCCCATCACTCTTCAGCTCTTCAGCTCTTGCTCCGGTTGCTTCCTGCCACCACTTAGACAAAACCAGCACAGCAGCAGCACACGGGCAGAATAAACAGCCATCTCCAGTGGAGGATGATGACAACAAGTTCAGCAATAAATGGCAATTATTAGTCAATCTATACAAACGACTTAATTCTTTTGCCACGTCAGGCAACACTGGAGATAAAGTATAACTTGGGAAATTGGTGGCGTATTTCATTCTCCACACAAGATGCGAAGAAAAATGTCAGAGCAAGCAAACACATCTGGCTCATTAGCCTGATTATCTTCTCCCAGTAAAGAATCTCAAGCAGATTTGAATGGACACCAGAGCGTCTCTATAAATCACGTTGAGCTCCCCACAGCAAGTGCTGGGGCAGCTGCCAGGCATCAGTTAAGCTGCCCCTCGCAACGCGCCGCTCGCTGCTCCTTCCAGAAGCGTTGGAGGGATTCATGTGTCCCAAAGACACCCTGATTCCCGGTGCTGGAATTAGGTTGGATGAGTCTGCTAGCAGCCAGGGGTAAAAGTAGAAGCTGAAGTCTCCCTGAGTAGATAAATAGAATCACAGAATCACTCAGGTTGGAAAAGACTCCCAGGAACATCAAGTCCAACCATCAACCCCACTCTACAAGATCACCCCTAAACCACATCCCCAGCACCACATCTAAGTGACTTTTGAACACATCCAGGGATGAGGACTCAACCCCCACCCTGGGCAGCCCAGGCCCTTATCTGATGCAGAAGCTGAGCAGAGATCGTGTCTGTTCCTAGAACCTCCGGGGGAGTTTTGCCCAAGTCCCTGTTTTCTTCTCCCATGGAAGTACGAGGACTCAACCCCCACCCTGGGCAGCCCAGGCCACTCTCTCCAGGAACAATTTCTTCCTGATGGCCAGTCTGACCCTCCCCTGTTGGAGCTTGAAGCCCTTCCCTCTGCTTCTGTTGCTAAAGACCTGTGAGAAGAGCCCAGCACCAACATCTCTACAGTGTCCTCTCAGATAGTTGTGGAGAGCGATGAGGTCTCCCCTCAGCCTCCTCTTCCTCAAACAGCCCCAGCTCTCTCCATCTCTCCTCATCACATTGATTCTCCAGGCCCTAAGTAGCTGTTGTGCTGACTGGGGATGAATGTGGAGGAGTCTGGCCAGCAGGGACACACGAGGGTACCAGTGGTCCCTGCTGCCTGCGCGGTGTGACGTGGAGCTGTGTGCTCAGCACAGGCAGGATGCTGTTGGCTAGGGCAGAGTCTCGTAACGCGTGTTAGTAGGATGGACTTGTGGTCCAGACGGCCTCCAGGGCTGGGGAGTTTGATGCTCTTAATAGACACAGCGCTGCGGCTCAGCAGGCTTTCAGGAGGCCTTTTGTAGAGAGACACGTGTCAGGGAGAAGGGCCACTGGCTCCAAGAGCATCTCCCCATCCCGCAGGACCCACCGTGCAGCGGCTTTCCACGGCAGGAGATTCAGCCCTGGGAGCTGGGAGAAGGGAGGGGATGCGCTATCACGTAACAGAGCAAGGTCAGTCCTCTGAGGAATCATTCATGAGAATTTGTGTGATCTGAGTTCCACAAGAACATCTTCCTCAGTGGAGGAGCATCCAGGAAAACAAGCTCAGTTCTCCAGGTCTGTGCACAACACCAGCAGAGGGTGTTTATTTGGGTGATGAACGATAGCAAACCTGTCCACGTGCCCTTAGGACAGATGAACTGAAGAGGGGGTGTTGGACTAGATGACCTTAGGAGGTCTCTTCCATCCCAGGTGATTCTGTGATCCTGTGAGACCAGACCTGGCCTCTGAACTTCAGTGTTGCAGCCAACACCAGGATGAGAGGGCAGAGCCTGAAGCTGCCAGGGGAGGGTGAGGATGGATGTTAGGAAGCCCTTCCTCAGGGAAAGGGTGATCAGAGGCTGGACTGGGCTGCCCATGGCAGTGGGGGAGTCCCCATCCCTGGAGGTGCTGAAGGGCAGCCTGGCTGTGGCCCCGAGTGCCCTGGTGTGGCTGATGGGGTGATGTCAGGTGCTGGTCTGGGCTGGATGAGCTCAGAGGGCTTTTCCACCTCAATCATCCTGTGATTCTGTGACTTCTCACCAGCTGCAGAAGCAGGGCCAGAACTGCCCCAGAGCAGAATCTGCCCATCATTTTCTTTCCTTGAGCATTTTTTAAAGCCCTGTAGCGGGTTGGGGTTATCTGATGCAGAAGCTGAGCAGAGCTCGTGTCTGTTCCTAGAACCTCCGGGGGAGTTTTGCCCAAGTCCCTGTTTTCTTCTCCCATGGAAGTACCCCCCGACCGGAGAGAAGATCTCGGCGTTCAATATCAGCCTTAGCTTCACGAAGGCTTTTAAGGCTTCATATGTTCAAGGCAGGATTGGACATGGCACTTGGTGCCATGGTCTAGCCTTGAGCTCTGTGGTAACAGGTTGGACTTGATGATCTGTGAGGTCTCTTCCGACCTTGGTAATACTGTGATACTGTGATACTGTGATATCCCTCTGGGATAAAATATCTGGGGGTGTTTTATGTGAATTCAGATGCTGCTTAAAAATAGTGTCTGTATCATCATACAGAGTTTAATTATCCTTTCTATGGTAATTTCATGTTAAGTACATGCTCGTGGCACACTCAGACGGGGAACGGCAGCGATCCATGGCACAGAGGTGCCTGCACGGTGAGGAGGGAGCATGTGGAGCCCTTCCCACAGGGGCAGGGGGATTGCACTGGATGATCTGTCAAGGTCCCTTCCAATCCCTCATGCTCTGTGATTCTGCAGCTGTCTCATGGGCACGGAGGGGACTGCCCCTCACAGAAGCGTTTAGGTTGGAAGAGACCTATAAGATCACCGAGTCCAACCTTTAACCATGCGCTTCTCTTTGTCACCCCAAAAACAGATCTCGAAGCCTCTCGTCTATATGACTTTTAAATACATCAGGGGAGCCAGGCTCTACTCTAATGACAGGACAAGGGGCAGCGGGTGTGAGCTGGAACAGAGGAGGTTCCTCATCAATAGGAGAAGGACCTTCTTCCTCATGAGGTGCCAGAGCCCTGGCAGGGGCTGCCCAGGGGGGTTGTGGATTCTCCTTCTCTGGAGACGTTTCAAACCCACCTGGACATGTTCCTGTGTGACTGGATCTAGACAGGGGGATTGGACTGGATGATCTTTTGAGGTCCCTTCCAATCCCTAATGACTGGATCTAGGGGATCCTGCTGTGGCAGGGGGATTGGACTGGATGATCTTTTGAGGTCCCTTCCAATCCCTAATGACTGGATCTAGGGGATCCTGCTGTGGCAGGGGGATTGGACTGGATGATCTTTCGATGTCCCTTGCAATCCCTAACGCTCTGTGATGCTGTGATGGTGACTCAACCGCCTCCCTGCTCAGCCTTGGGCACCCCTCTGTCGCTGCTGCCCTCAACCACTCTGGCTGCCCGCAAGCTCACACGTGAGGTCCTAGTCACGGGTGAGAAGCCACAACTGGCGTGGTTGGCTGTCGGTGGAGCAAACAGCCTACATTGTTGGGAAGAGCTGTTGAGGGATCTGGTTTAGGGGTGAACTTGTAGGGTAGATGGTTGGACTCGACGATCCCAGAGCTCTTTTCCAACCGGAGTGATTCTGTGATCTCCAGAAAGCAGAAGAACAGGCTCACTGCACGTGAGATAAGCTGGGGGCACCTCCTTGGCCGAGGACCCTGGTGCTGCCGCACAAGCCGTGGGGTCCGTGGATGCCGGGAACTCCGGGGGGAGTAGCTTTAAACCCCATTTAAATAGGGAGCGGGGAGGCAGGGGGGGGTGTTTACTAACATCTAATCCTGTTAAGATTTTCCCCACCATATGTCTGAGCAGCAGCACGTGTGAAATGTGTACTAATTGCTGCTGCCTGTGTCATGCGTGGGTGTTTTATATGCAGTCCCTGACCTTTTCGTTAATAACTTCACATTATATTCATTGACCTGAAACAAATTGAATTCAGTGGCACTCACTCCAGAATTGAATTACATCGTCTTCTTAATTGCTTCTCTTATTTCAATGTGGAAAAGTAACAGTTTACCACCTGTATTTACCGCTTCTTCCTTGAGGAAATTCCAGCCGCGGGCGCACGTCGGGGTCACGGCCGGCTGCCGAGGACGGAGTCGCGGGGGGATTGGACTGGATGGTCCTTCGAGGTCCCTTCCGGTCCCTGATGTTCTGGGCTCCCGTGAGCAGAACCACCCCCCTTCTCCACTGAAGTGTCGGCCCTCCAGAGGGAAACCACTTGTGGAGCCTCCAGAAGCACCTGAACCCCTTGGAGCCCGCTCGGCGCCGATCCTCGGGAACACCCCAGCCTCGCAGGTGGGGCGCTCGTCGCAGCCGAGCTCGGACGGAGGTAGGAGGCCACCTGAGCTTTCTTCTACCCTCCCGGCGCCGCGCTAATTGCCAGAGAGGAGCCGCGCTTGTTGCTGACCATATTTAACTTCAAAATGCAAATGTTATTAGCGTCCGATCGCCGATAAGAGAGCCTTTGTGCCATCCCTTAACCCCCATTAGGGGGGATTACGGCAACGGAGCCACGCTGGCATTTCCCAAGTGTCACGGTGACAGCACTTGCTGCACAAATGCCTGGCTGTCACCCTGAGGTTTATCACCGGGTTTTTTCCTGCGAATGCAGACTAATAAGCCCAGAAATTACAATTGCCTCCCTGCCGAATCTGTGATAGGCGGAAATAATGATATCAGTGCCCTGCTAATCTCCTTGCCTCGGCGCTTGGCACCATCCTATTGAGTCACCTGTCACACGCCGCTTTGATGAGGCGAATTCAATCTCTCCGCTGTAATGACAATGGAGCCATTTTCATGTTTGGAAATGATTATGTGAAGGTTTCTCTGTGCTCTGCCTTGGCAAGCAAACCGGGGCAGCGGTCGGGCTGAGCCTCCCGCCGCCGCTGCCGGCTTGGAAGGGGCCCGGCTGTATTAAGCGAACGTGCCAGGTTATTGGAAAGGAGGTGCTGAAGGCAGCTTCTCGAGGGGACCCTCTGCTTATTTCCTTTCCTCACAGCGAAGCGTGAGCTGGGCTGCCTGTGCTCAAGCTGCACGCGGCCACGGGCTGCTCTCAGCACCCACGGGTGCCCCTACTCCTACCCCGTGGCTCCCTCACCATCCTTGGTGCTCCACATGCCTTCCCAGCACTGCTGTGGGGGCAGGCACAGGCATGTCCCTGACGCTGACAGCACGGTGCCACGCACGTGGCAGCTTGTTGGGCAGCGTGTGATGTGGCAGTAGAGCGGGAGCAGGCGTGGGAGCCCCTCGTTATCACGGGGTGATGCTTGGCCCTGCAGTGATGCCACCGCAGTGGGCAGTTTGGAGCTGGTGGGTTGCTCTCAGGTCTGTTCGACGCTCCGCGCTGGGCAGTTTAGTCACTGGTTCTGGAGGACAGGAGAGGGCTGGCTGCTGGATTGCCCTCCAGGCTCTTCAGGAGGGTTTCTGCTGCATCCATGGGGGCTGTGCTGATCTGCTGAGGACACGGCTCAGCAGTGAGCTTGGTAGATTAATAGTTGGACTTGATGATTTTGAAGATCTCAGACCTAAACAGTTCTATAACCCCATGATGGATTGAAGGTTGGGCTTGATGATCTTAGAGGTCCTTTCCAACCCTAATGAATCTGTGATTCCCTGGGTTTGATTTGTCTTATTTGCCAGCCCAGAGGTGCTGCTGGAGCAGAACTACTGGCTCAGGGGCACCGCGGAGCAGCCACGAATGGCGCCATCATCCAAACCTTTACACAGGAGCTGACACACTCTCCTTGTTTTAATACAGAAGGAAGATAAGTTCATTTCTTCAAGCTAACAGAGGCCTCAAATTCATGGAGGAGTGCACTTCGTTCAAGTCATCTTGGAGCAGCTGGGGTCCATCACATCAAATTTGGGGGCTCCCCTTGCTGCTGGGGTAGTCTCTCCCTGGTTACCTCTTGAGCAAGGCAGAGATCACAGATCCACAGAACAGTAGGGCTTGGAAGGGACCTCGAAAGATCATCCAGTCCAATCCCCCTAACACAGCAGGATCACCTAGATCTAGTCCAAACCCCCTGCCACAGCAGGATCCCCTACGTCCAGTCGCACAGGAACATGTCCAGATGGGTTTGAAATGTCTCCAGAGAAGGAGACTCCACAACCCCCCTGGGCAGCCCCTGCCAGGGCTCTGGCACCCTCACCATGAAGAAGGTTCTTCTCACACTGATGGGGAACCTCCTCTCTTCCAGAGCAGAGCCTGGTTCCATCCTCTTCACGCTTGCCCTTTCCATATTGATCAACATTCATGGGGTCACCCCTCAGACCCCATTTTTCCCAGCTCAAGAGCCCCAGCTCCCTCAGCCTAGAGGAGCAGAGAGATGCTCCCCTCCCATCATCATCTTTGAGGCTCTGTGCTGGACTCTCTGCAGCAGTTCTCTTTCCTTCTGGAACTCAGTGGCCCAGAACTGGACACACTACTCCAGATATGGTCTCACCAGGGCAGAGCAGACAGGGAGGAGAACTTGATAGCCCAGTGTGGTCTCTGTTGCTCCACACAAGGCAGGGAATCACAGAATCTTAGAATGGTTGGGTTGGAAAGGACCTCAAGGATCACCCAGTCCCAACCCCTGCCATGGGCAGCGACACCTCTCACCAGACCAGCTCACCCAAAGCCCCATCCCACCTGGCCTTGAACACTCCCAGGCGTGATGGAGCAGCCACAACCTCCCTGGGCAACCTGTTCCAGGATAAGTCCTGCAGCAGCCCGCGGGCTCCTCTCCGGCTGGCGCTCGCCGGTGGCTCGTTAGCGCTTCTTAATACGACACTAATTCTCTGAAATCTTGACCAACTCTTTGGTAAGGGAGGAATAAAGAAGCCGAATTTCAGGTGTCAAGCTTTTATTAGCGCCAAGTGCTCAAGGCCACCGCGGGGTGGATATTACAGGCTGCTTTCACTCCGCTCTTCAGTTTATGAAAAGCAATTGTTTAGCTGCACAGAGAGGATCGAGCAGAATCAAATTGACCCGGGTGATGCAGAAAGCAGCTCCGAGCCCATTTCACTGAGGGTCCTTTGAAAGGAATCTTTTTTATTGCAGACGAGTGCTGAAATTATTTCAAGGAAGTGATTATCTCTCTAATAATTTTAAATGCATGAGTGACTTCCACACGGAAAATTAAGGCAGCCCAACGCGGCGGATTTGGAGAGTGGCTTCACGCGTGGCAGCAGCACGGGGGCACGAGCGCTCGGAGGGGTTCCCCCAGGACTCATACCTGTGAGGAGGCTCCAGGTAGGAGCTTTGCCCTGTGGGGATGCTCCATATAGGAGCTTTGTCCCATGGGGATGCTCCATGTAGGAGCTTTGTCCCGTGGGGATGCTCCATGTAGGAGCTTTGCCCCGTCGGGATGCTCCATGTAGGAGCTTTGCCCCGTGTGAAGCTTTGCCCCATGCAGACAGCCTGGCAGGGATGGGGCTGGAGGGGATGGGTGGTGGGATGGGTGCTGCGATGGGATGGATTGTTGAATGGGATGGATGCTTGGTGGGACATATGCTGGGATGGGTGGGATGGATGCAGGGAATGAGATGAATGACTCATGGGATGGATACTCGTGGAATGGATATTTTGTTGGGATGGATGTTTGGGTGGGATGGGTGTTCGGGTGAGATGGATCCAGGGATGGGATGGATGCTTGGGTGGGATGGATGTTTGGGTGAATGGATGCTTGAGTGGGATGGACAGTGGCATGGGATGGGTGCTGGGATAGGACGGACGTTTGGGTGGGGTGGATGCTGGGATGGGTTCTGGGTCGTTGCTGTTTCAGGTTTGGGGCTGCTGTGGTTCGGGTCACATCCCTGCAAGCCCAGGGCAGCCTGGCTTGGGGCCAGTCTTGCCCTACGTGTCTGAGCAGCCCACGGCTACACCAGTCCCTCCCACACATGCCTACTTAGTGGGGGTTCATCCCCACTACCCCCCACACCCTCCCCACATCTCCTTTAATTAAGACAGCCAATCTAATTAGGGTGGTGCCCCACAGCAGCGCCCAGTGGGGGCCCATCAGGGCCCGCGTGGGGCGCGCGTGGTGCTGGGGGGCGGCGGCGCGCGGGCAGCGCAATTACCCAAGTTAAGAAAAACATCCCTGTAATTAGCCAGGCAGCTCTAAGCACAAGGAATGGAAATTAGTCGCGGCGCGATAAATTAGCCGGCGCATACATTACTCGCCGCCAGCACCCCGGGGGCCTCCTGTTTGCAAGGCTCCGCTTCCCAACCCCACGCCTCTCCATGAAGCCTCCATCCCCCGGCGATGCCGCGCCGGCAAAAGGAGGTTTTAACTGAATTACGGGCTTTGCTTCTCTAATTCTTCAGGAGGCAGGAGCGGGATCCCTCAGTTTTTCTCTCTTGCTTTGGTTTTTGATTCGTTCAGGGGGGTTTGGTTTGAAGATCCTGGTTGTGAAGCTGCTTCCCACTCTCCCTTCAGCTAATAATGAACGTTCAGCTCTCCAGGATGCGTCAAGGTTCCGCATTGTTGGCTTTAATTAGAAGCAGTTGTTAAGGAAGTGTTGCAGATCCCATTCCCTGTTTGGAAGTGTTTTGGATTCCATTCCCATTTGAAAGCCTTTCAGATCCCATCCCCATTTGGAAGCCTTTCAGATCCCATCCCCAGTCTGGAAGCCTTTTGGATCTCATTCCCATTTGGAAGCCTCTCAGATCCCATCCCTGTCTGGAAGCTTTTCAGATCCCATCCCCATTTGGAAGCCTCTCAGATCCCATCCCCAGTCTGGAAGCCTTTTGGATCCCATCCCCATTTGGAAGCATTTCAGATCCCATCCCCATTTGGAAGCCTCTCAGATCCCATCCCCAGTCTGGAAGCTTTTTGGATCCCATCCCCATTTGGAAGCATTTCAGATCCCATCCCCATTTGGAAGCCTCTCAGATCCCATCCCTGTCTGGAAGCTTTTCAGATCCCATCCCCATTTGGAAGCCTTTCAGATGCCATTCCCGGTTCAGAAGCCTTTTAGATCCCATCTCCAGTTTGGAAGCATCTCAGATCCCATCCCCATTTGGAAGCCTCTCAGATCCCATCTCCAGTTTGGAAGCCTCTCAGATCCCATCCCCATTTGGAAGCCTCTCAGATCCCATCCCTGTCTGGAAGCTTTTCAGATCCCATCCCCATTTGGAAGCCTCTCAGATCCCATCCCCAGTCTGGAAGCCTTTTGGATCCCATCCCCATTTGGAAGCATTTCAGATCCCATCCCCATTTGGAAGCCTCTCAGATCCCATCCCTGTCTGGAAGCTTTTCAGATCCCATCCCCATTTGGAAGCCTCTCAGATCCCATCCCCATTTAGAAGCCTTTCCCATCCCATCCCCAATCTAGAAGTATTTGAGCCGCTGCTGTCTTGGCCGGGGTGGGGAAGGGAAGGGAGGGGGAGGGCGAAGCAGGAAATTGGACACGAGCAGCCCACACAGCATTTGCATCAAAATAGTGCAGCGGCAGCAGCAAATGGCGAGCGCGTTGCGGAATACAAATGAAAGGCGTCATGGCAATGCGGCGCCATTAAGCCTCGGTGGCCCTCGGAAGCGGCGCGAGGCGCAGAGGCTCTGCCGAGCATCCTCCACCCGCGTTATTCGCACTCGTGTTTCTGCTCCACTTGGCGCCGACCTCTCACCCGCCCGCATCCCTTCGCTTTCCGCATGGCTACCGCGCCAGCCCGCGCGGGTCCTAATCGCCCGTTGGCCGGCGAGTGCTGTCATGTCATTACGGGCCAATTTCTTGGAGGAGTGCTTCCTAAGAAACATCAAATACTCGCAAACACGGGGGTGGCCGTCACCGGCTGCCAGCGCGGCCGAGCGCCGCCGAGCGCGGCTTCGGTGCCCTCCCTGCCCCACCGGTAGTGGGCACCCGGGGCCAGCGGGGCTTGGTCTGCTTCGTCTTGTCTCATCTTACTTTATCTTCACATATTTTATCCTATTCTATTTTCATTTTATCCCATTTTACTTATTTTATTTTATTTTGGTTTGGTTTGGTTTATTTTATCTTGTTTTATCTTGTTTTATTTTGGTTTGTTTTATTTTATTTTATTTTGTTTTATTTTGTTTTATTTTGTCTTCTTGCTTTATCTTGTTTTATTTTATCTTGTTTTATCTTGTTTTATTTTGGTTTGGTTTGGTTTATTTTATTTGGTTTTGTTTTATTTTGGTTTGTTTTATTTTATTTTGTTTTGTTTTATTTTGTTCTGTTTTATTTTGTTTTATTTTATTTTGTTTTATCTTGTTTTATTTTATCTTGTTTTGTTCTATTTCCACTTATTTTACTCAAACTTATTTTAATTCTCTAACTTTATTTTTTACTTAAGTTTTAGTTTCCTTCTATTTTATTTATTTTATCTTGTCCTGCCTTATTTTATCTTCTTTAATCTTACTTTTTCCATTTTCTTTTTTATTTTATAGTTCAGATTTATTTTATCTGATTTCATCTTATTGTCTAATTTGATCTTATTTGCTTTTTAAATTTTATTTTTAATTATTGTGTCATTTAATTTCATTGTATATATTTTTATTTGATCTTATTCTATCTTATTTGATCTTATTTTATCTTCTTGTATTTGACCTTATTCTATCTTATTTCATCCTATTCTTATTTTATGCAATCTTACTTTAATTTTTTAATTTTCTTTTCTACTTTTTGTTTTAGTTTTGTTCTATTTTATTTTCTCTTATTCTCTCATATTTTATTTTTAAAAATTTTTAACTCTATGTTTTAGATCTATTTTATTTTCTTTTATTTTATCTCGTTTTATTTTTGTAAATTTTTGTGTATTTCTTTTCTTTCTTTTATTTTGTCTTCTTTTATCTCATTCTATCTGCTCTGATCTTCTTTGATCTCATTTTCTCTTCTTTGATCTTATGTTACCTCATCTCCTTTGATCCCATTTTATCTTGTTCGATTCAGCTTTCTTTGTTACGCGTTCGTGCGGTTCGGTTCGGTTCCCGTGATTTCATTCCGATGTGTTCCTGACGTGCCTCCTTTTCTCCTCGCCGTGTTGCCCTTCTCTCCGCGTTTTCTCGCCCAGCCGGTGGCTCGTGTTCAGCTCCTCTCCCTTTTCTCAGCCCCGCGGGCTGGCTCTAGCTTGCGGGCGAGGACCGCCTCGGGCAGCATCACCGCTGCCCCGGAAGAAGCGCCGCTGGCTCTGCGCCCCAAGGTGCCCGGGAGGTGCCCGAGGCTGGGGGGAGCCCCGCGGCAGAGGCCGAGCCCCGCTCGCCCTGCTGGAGGTGCCGGGCTGCTGCAGCCCCGCTCGGGCTCGTCCCTGCCGGCCGCCGGCCGCGTTCCCAGCAGCCAGGACGAGGAGCAGGAGCGGGGCTGGTGTCTGGAGCCGCGGCTGCTCCGGGGTTACCCCCTGCTTCATCCTGCCTCCCCGTCCCCGGCAGAGAGGACAGAGCAGAACGTAACGGGGTTCCCCCACCGCGTGGTGAGTGGGATGGATGTGAAACAGGGAGCAGCCACCTGGGCTAGCAGGCTACCAGAGGGCAGGGCTGGAGCTGCCAGGGGAGGGTTAGGCTGGATGTGAGGAAGCCCTTCCTCAGGGAAAGGGTGACCAGAGGCTGGACTGGGCTGCCCAGGGCAGTGGGGGAGTCCCCATCCCTGGAGGTGCTGAAGGGCAGCCTGGCTGTGGCCCCGAGTGCCCTGAGGTGGCCACTGGGGTGCTGTTAGGTCCTGGCCTGGGCTGGCTGAGCTCAGAGGGCTTCTCCAGCCTCAGTCATCCTGGGATTCTGTGATCCTGGGCTACTCAAACACAGGCTAACACACTGTAGGATCTGGAAACAGAGCTTGTCATAAAAGAGGAGTCATCTACGTGATGTTGTGGACACATCCTGGTTTATTTAGAGACAGGCCAGGCTGAGGAGCTGAGGAGCTGGAGCTGATGAGCTGTGTGTGGTGGTGGCTCTGCTTCCTCAATGCATGGTGTAAAGGTAGCCGTGGGCCACCTTTAGGTTTTCCAGAGGGCTGCTGGTACCAAGTGGGGTTTCTCACCTGCACCAGGAGCCTACAGCCTCCTTCCACACCGCTCCAAAAGCCTTCTGCTGCCTCTGCTGCCAGCAAGATCTGCAGGGCTGGGGCGAGCACTGGGGGAGGTTTTCATGTCCCAGGGCACTTCCCCGGTGCGAGAAGGTGCCAGGGGCTTCGGGAAAGCCTGAGGGGTGGGAAGGGCATTGGGATGGCCAGCGGGCTTGGGGAGAACCCAGAAGTTGTGGTATGGCCCTGTAACCTTTCAGCCACTCATCAGCCCCTCGCAAGGAGGTGCTGGCTGGAGGGTGTAAAGGTGCTGGGGCCTCGCAGCAGTCCCTGGGAGCTACAGTGGGCAAAAGCGGGCAACCTTGAGACTGGTGGCCTGAGTGATGTTGAGAAGAGTGATGGATGTGACAGATTTCCTTGGAAAGTACAGGACTCACAGAAAGTGAGGGGTGGGAAGGGACCTCTAGAGATCATCCAGTCCAACCCCCCTGCCAGAGCAGGGTCCCCTTGAGCAGCTCACACACATCAGCTGCGTTTTGGAAGTCGCCAGGACAGGAGACAGCCTGTCTGGGCAGCCAGAGCGTGCTTGTGTCACCCTCAGTGCGAAACACCTGCCTGGTCTGCCTTGGGAAGAGAGAAGCTGAAGGGTTGCCTGCAGGGCCGGGCGTCACAGGGGACCAGAGAGCACCCATCTCACCACGTGCGGGTGCCGCGGCGGGAGCTGGTGTCGCTGCAGAGGACGAAGCAGCAAAGGGGGCCGAGGAGCGCTGTCGGGAAGAGCTGCGTGGGGCTGCTGTGCGACGGCACCGGGAAGGGCTGCTCACGTCAGGAGACACCCTGGACGGGCTGGACGTGGGGGTTTTGTTTGGGAGAGCTTTGTCACCGCACGTGCTGATGGCTCTGAAATTGGCCCTGCGGAGGCCAACAATGAGGGCGAGCGGAAAATCCACCCGCCAGCCCCCGCTGAGGCAGCGCGGGCGAGATAAGCGCTGCCGAGCTGTCACTCTTCGGGCTGGCTGCCGCCGAGCCGGGGCTGCACCTCGCAGGGCTGGCTGCCAGCAGGAGGGCTCTCCGGAGAGTCAGAGGAACGCAGGGAATTAGCTGAATCCCGGGTCTCTGCTTTGCTTTGCTAGGGGAGGAGGTGGAGGCCACCGCACAAGCCACGGGCCTCCCAAAGGCTGCCCCTTGCCCAGCCCAGCGAGTCACCCCCCCCAGCCCCGACCCCCTCTGCAGAGCGGTGGTCAGCGGTCCTGCGGGCGGCGGCTCCCCGGGACGCTCAGGAGCAGGTAGGGCAGAGGGGTGCTGCCACCCCGTTGTCCCCCGGCGCACTGGGATGAGGTTCAGACCTGTGACTGCTCTGAACTCGTTAACCTTGCGCGAAGGGGACGGGTTCTAAGAGCAACGGATCAGATTCAATTAACGGAGATGACAGAGAATAATCTACTAAGCGAACACATCAGGCAGTCGGCAGCTTTCATACCTTTCAAAAAGGAAATAGCCTATTTCTGTCCTTGTTATCTAATGACACAGAGGTTTATTCCTCGGGAAGCGGTTGCAAATCTACCTAATGGGGCCTAAATGCTGTTGCCAGGCAATTAGGGGGTTATTGTGCAGCTAATTCCTTCATTTCCCTCACCAGGGATTGTTGTTGTTCCAGAGCACTGGGGTCAGAGCTGTCCCGTCAGCCGAGAGCCCCTGCGCAGGGGCCACAGCCAGCAACATGGGTGCCACTGCGCTGGGACGGCGGGGCAACCATGGCCGCATCCTGCCGCCGCTGCACTGGCCACCAGCGTCCTCCCACGAGCTGATGTTCGGGCTCAGAGCAGCCCTGCCTGCACGTCGCCGGGCTCGGTGACAGAAGCACAGAGCATTAGGGATGGGAAGGGACCTCCAAAGATCACCCAGTCCAAGCCCCCCCAACAGCAGGATCTCCTAGATCCTGTTGCACAGGAACGTGTGCAGGTGGGTCTGAAACCTCTCCAGAGAAGGAGACTCCACAACCCCCCTGGGCAGCCCCTGCCAGGGCTCTGGCACCCTCACCATGAAGAAGGTCCTTCTCTGGAGCCGTTTCAAACCCATCTGGCCATGTTCCTGTGGTACTTGGTCTAGGTGGTCCTGCTGTGGTGGGAGGATTGGACTGGGTGACCTTTGGGGGTCCCTTCCAACCCCTAACAGTCTGTCATTGTGTGACAAGAGATGCTCAAGTGAGCCCCTCTCAGGAGGGCAGCTCTGGGAAGGAGGAGCAGGGCAGGGTCAGCCCAGGTGGCTTGGGAATTCCACATGTGAGTTGCCAGCTTTAACCCACCCTCCTCCTTCCCTCCCTGTGCACAGAGATCTTCACACCTCAGCTCCAGGCTGCCGGGTGTACTGGGGCATTTACAGCCCATGGAGCTGGCCCTTTCTCCGGGACAGGGGGAGCTTGCTGAATTCAAGGTCCATGTTCTGACAGTGCGACTGAAAATAATCCTCAAGGTCAGCCTTAGGGTCAGGCCTTCTGTGTAAATCTTCATCTAGGTGCCAGAGACCTCTCCTTTTCAATGCCACCAGCTCCGAGAGCTCCTTTGCAAAGTGAGTGCCCAGGGGCTGTCAAGCTGCTGGATTATAGGGCAGAGCCTGCGGAGCCTCAACCCCCCCAAACCTCCGCTGAACCGGAGCCTGAGGACAGGTCCGGGTCAGCTGGGCTTTACAGTGTTTGTATTGAACAGGTGGGAACAAATCCAGAAGGGCTTCCAGAGGTCCGGGCAGCTGATGTGAAGCTGCCACACTGGGCTCTGGCGTCTGAATTTGCATCTAGAGCTGGTGCTTTTGTGTCCAGCTGAGCAGGACTATGACCCTCAAGTCCCGGGGCAGCGGTCTGGGAGTCACTCGGCACAGCCGGTCCCCTTTGGTCACCCCTTGGGGACCCTAACCCTTTGGTCACCCACAGTGAGCAGAGGGGCAGGATGGTGTGGGCAACGCTGGGCTCTGTGTGGCCACCGTCAGGATTCTGCAGCCACCTTGAGGACCTCCTTCCCAGAACAGCCATCGTGGGGAGAGATCCTCCAGGCTGCTGCAGGTGAAGGCGACTGGTTGAGGTGAGACCTGCACCCCAAAACTGTTGGGGGCTGGTGGGGAGGGTGAGAGGGCAGAGCCTGAAGCTGCACCAGGGGAGGGTTAGGTTGGATGTCAGGAAGCCCCTCCTCAGGGAAAGGGTGACCAGAGGCTGGACTGGGCTGCCCAGGGCAGTGGGGGAGTCCCCACCCCCGGAGGTGCTGAAGGCCAGCCTGGCTGTGGCCCTGACTGCCCTGGTGTGGCCGCTGGGCTGATGTTAGGTGCTGGGCTGGGCTCGGCTGGCTGAGCTCCAAGGGCTCCTCCAGCAAAATAATAACCAATAAATCATGGAGTATTAATCTATTTGTAGCTCCCACTCCTGGCATCCCCAGCCCCCACCACCTTTGCCACAGGGAGCTGCAGAAGGACCCAGGCGTCTGCAGAAGGAAGGAAGGACTGAAGTTGCTGCAGAAGGAAGGACCCAGGGAGCTGCAGAAGGACCCAGGGCTGCTGGGGAGAGATGTAGGTGCTGTAGAAAGAAAGAAGGGCCTAGGCCTCTGCTGAAGGAAGAACCCAGGGAGCTCAAGAAGGACCCAGGTGGCTGCAGAATTAAGGAAGGGTTCAGGCTGCTGCAGAAGGAAGGACCCAAGGAGCTGCAGAAGGACCGAGACTGCCGCAGAAGGACCGAGGCTGCTGCAGAAGGACCGAGGCTGCTGCAGAAGGAAGGAAGGACCGAGGCTGCTGCGGGAGCCTCTCTGCAGTGTCAACAGCTCACTAGATCAGTTACAGAAAGCCCTTGCCGGGCTTGTGCTGATCAATAGCGTTGCCTCACGTGTTTAATTAGCCACAGTTACCTTTGGAGGGAGCCTCTGTGGCGAGCAGCTCAACTGGGGTGCGCGGCAGCCTTTTTGGTGGGGTGACCGGTGCTGTTAAGCAGCGCCAAAAGTGCAGGCGGTGTTAATGAGCGTGTTTAGGATTAAGTAGATTCCCGGCGCAGTAATCGCCCCTAATTCAGTAAGAACTATCTCTGGTGAATAGTGGACATTAATGACAGTTGCAAGAGCTCAGATATTACATAATCACTAATTACATTCCGTGCAATTAGCGGAGGCTCCTCCGCGTGAATCGCTAATGGCTGATTTGTGTCAGCAGCCCGCTCCGGCTGCGAGGGAGCGGAGGCAGGCTGCAGGATTTGCTGGGAATTAGCAGAGGGAGGGAGGTTGTGAGCGAAGCCAGGGGGAGCGCTGATGGTGGGGTGAGCCCCGCGTCGGCGTCCGCTGCACCCTGCCTTCCCCTCGATACCAGCTGCAGCAACGGTGCTACCCCTCGGCTACACCTCGTGGCAGTCTGGGGGCTGTGTTATTAAGCAGGGAGTTGAGGGGTGCAGAAGCAGCTCCTGCACCCAACCCTTTGGTCATCAGGGCTCAGTAGCCAAGGTCAACACGGAGCTGCTGTGGAAGAGAAAAGCCAGCTGGTTTGATAGTCCTGCTGGGGTTATTTTGGGGGTTTCATTTCCACCACTGAGCCTTTGGAAAATCGTAAATATTGTGTTTATATTGTATGTTTATGTGTGTTTATTAATTAGTATTAATATTTTTAACTGTTTTCCAGGGCGATATGGAAAACAGGCTGAATCTTACAGGAGTAGGAAGGGAGGGGACCTTCTTTATGCGCAGAAGCACAGAACATGAGGGATTGGAAGGGACCTCGAAAGACCATCCAGTCCAATCCCCAGCCACAGCTGGATCCCCCAGATCCAGTCGCACAGGAACAGTCCAGGTGGGTTTGAAACGTCTCCAGAGAAGGAGACTCCACAACCCCCTGGGCAGCCCCTGCCAGGGCTCTGGCACCCTCACCGGGAAGAAGGTCCTTCTCACACTGATGTGGAACCTCCTCTGCTCCAGCTCACACCCACTGCCCCTTGTCCTGTCACTGGGTGCCCCTGAGCAGAGCCTGGCTCTATCCTCCTGACACCTGCCCTTTCCAGAAGGGAGGTGGCTTCACTCATCTAAAGAATTATGGAATCATCAGGGACTGAAAGGGACCTCCAAAGATCATCCAGCCCAATCCCCCTGCCACAGCAGGATCCCCTAGATCCAGTCACAGAGTCACAGGAGCATTAGGGACTGGAAAGGACCTTGAAAGATCATCCAGCCCAATCCCTCTGCCAGAGCAGGATCCCCTAGACCAAATCACACAGGAACACATCCAGGCAGGTCTTAAACATCTCCAGGGGATGAGACTCCTTGGCTCAGCTGGGTTAGTGATGTTCAGGTCAGATCCACAGCTGCTTGGGTGCAGAACTCAGCCTCCCACAGCATCCAGCGGTGTTAAGGCAGCGGAACGGCTCCGGGCACATCCCAGGCTGGGCGCTGGGCCCCTCTGCCTTGCGGCGTCGGGTGCTTTAAATGAAGATTGCGCGTGGTTTTCGAAGGCTTTGTGGGAGCAGAAGCAATTGAACAAAAGGCAACGTATCTGACGCCGCCTCTTCTGCCTGCCAAGTGCTCTTCTCCGCCAGCGCATTGTGGCGGCGGCAGATTACATCTGGGGAATATTTTTGTCTGTCGCTCGGTTCATTTTCATAATAATAACTTGCATCCTTCTCCCTCCTTTCATGCTGAAGGGTTGCAAACTATTATACAAACAGATGCAGCCACCTTGAAGGGGAAGACAGCGGCGGGCGGTGCTTTCGGGGAGGAAGAAGCGGCTGCCCCACAGTGCTGCGGCTGAGCTGGAGGGGTGCTGGCTGTGGTGGCCACAGCTGGGGGCTGTGGTGGCCACAGCTGGGGGCTGTGGCACCAGGGTTCAATTCTTGATGTGGACAAGGGTGAGGCCTGGGGGTCCCTGCCCTGCCCTGCACATGTGTTGGGGACAGCCCACCAAAGGGCTGAGCTGCTGCCACAGTATCACAGAGCATTAGGGATTGGAAGGGACCTTGAAAGACCATCCAGTGCAGTCCCCCTGCCACAGCAGGATCCCCTAGATCCAGTCATTAGGGATTGGAAGGGAACTGAAAAGACCATCCAGCCCTGGATCCCCCAGATCCAGCTGCACAGGAACAGTCCCGGAGGGTTTGAAACGTCTCCAGAGAAGGAGACTCCACAGCCCCCCTGGGCAGCCCCTGCCAGGGCTCTGGCACCCTCCCTGGGAACAAGGTCCTTCTCACACTGATGGGGAACCTCCTCTGGTCCAGCTCACACCCACTGCCCCTTGTCCTGTCACTGGGTGCCCATGAGCCTGGCTCATGGGTTTGAAAAATACATGATTTTTTCATTTTATTCATTATTTCTAAATCATTTTAAATATTTCATTTTAATTCATGTTCTCAAATATTCAAAGCAAAAATGCCCTTTATTTATCACGTCGCGTATGAACCGTTGCAGGTAGGAGGGAGTGAGGGATTTGCTGGTGAGGGGCCTGGAGAATCAATCTGATGAGGAGAGATGGAGGAAGAGGAGGCTGAGGGGAGCCCTCATGGCTCTCTACAGCAATCTGAGAGAACACTGTGGAGATGCTGGTGCTGAGCTCTTCTCACGGGTCATTGGTGACAGAAGCAGAGGGAAGGGCTTCCAGCTCCAACAGGGGAGGGTCAGACTGGCCATCAGGAAGAGATTCTTCCTGGAGAGAGTGGTCAGGGACTGGACTGGGCTGCCCAGGGTGGGGATTGAGTCCCCATCCCTGGGTGAGTTTAAAAGTCACTCAGATGTGGAGTTGGGGGATGTGGTTTAGGGGTGACCTTGCAGAGTAGGGTTGCTGGTTGGACTTGATGATCCCAGGGTCTTTTCCAACTGAATGATTCAGTGATTGGAGAGATGCCCATGTCAGCAGCCTCTCCCACTTGCCCATCAGCAATGTGACAACACCCTGTCTGTCTGGAGTCTCCTTCTCTGGAGACACTTCAAACCCTCCTGGCCATGTTCCTGTGCGACTGGGTCTAGGGGATCCTGCTGTGGGGCAGGGAGATGGGACAGGATGATGTTGGGAGGTCCCTTCCGATCCCTAACGTTCTGTGAGTCTGTGACCCAGATGGGATGCGTGGGGATCCAGACAAGGACCGTGAGAACTCCTGGCTGAAATACAGCTGGGGCCTCTAACCCATGATGATGGAGGTCACCCAGATGGGATGTGTGGGTATTGAGACAAGGATCATGAGAGCTTCTGGCTGAAGTACGGCTGGGGCCTCTAACCCGTGATGGTGATAGTGACCCAGATGGGATGCGTGGGGATCCAGACAAGGACCGTGGGAGCTGTTGATTGAAGTACAGCCGAAGCCTCCAACCCAGGACACTAGCAGCAACCTAGATGGGATCCCCGCGACACTACGCGGCTGCTAGCGGCTACACCCTGCTGCTTCCTTCTCCCCGGGTTGTGGCCACAGCCGAGCTCCGCGCGTGCCCTTGAGCCTGACTCCTCCAGGACCGGGGCTGGGGCCGAGAGATCAAGCGCGGCGCCCGGCGCGGGGCGGCATTTCCATAAGTGCCGGGCGCCGAGGCAGGTGCCGGTCCTTGCATTATCGCCGGAGCATTTAAATCCTAATGACTGGCATTACCGCCTCGAAGACCGCGCTTTTCCTGCTGGGAAACTGCATTAGGCTGCGGACGCGGAGCTCATTTCCATTCACTCAGCAGTCTCTCTAGAAATGACACGCGGTGCTTGAAACTGTTTATTTCCAAATTCAGGCCTCCTCCGCATCAGTCATCAGCCTCAATTACCCGCTTCCCGGAGCCGAGCCATCAGGCAGCCTGACACGAGGGTCCAACCTAATTCCCACCTTCTCCAGAGTCAAGAGCATAATGTGCAGATGAAAAGGTGGAAAATAGCCCGGACTTCATTAGCATGCGGAGCCCGGCTGCTCATTTGCTTGCCGCCGATGGAAGTTGTGACACGCGGCGCCGTCTGCCACGCGAGAGGAGTCCTCTTCAGAGCGCTCGGTGTCCTCGGCAGCCGGCAAAGGTCAGCGCGGAGGCAGGCGCTGCCCTCGCTCCCTGCTCCTCGCGACGGCTTTATTGACGCCGCGAGCACCTCATTACGCGCCGGATCAGCGCCGTGGCGCCGAGCGCGGTGGCCGAGCCGGTTACAAGTGTCCCCGCCACCGGCGGGCGCCGCCGGCAGGACATGTGACTGCGCTCGTTCGGAGGCGCCCCGCCAATTAGGTGTTATCCGATCCGGTGCCGCGTGGCTCGATCCCTGACCGGCCCCGCTGCCCCATAGCCACGCCGGCCCATTTACTGCTTCCTTCCAGCCGCTCGTTGGCCAAGTGGCCATTAGCCTGTCAGTCTCTGCAGAGTTGATTATTTATTTCCACCCCCCCACCCCCCAAACCCCATCGCTGGCAGCCAAGGGAGCGTCATGGCTCTGCCACTTGCCATGCACGAGCCTCCTGATCAGCTGGGGGAAGAGGCTGGCGGGTGGCCGGGGCGCAGGCGGTCGCGGGGCTTGTGGCAGTGGCTGGTAACCCGCCCAATTGGCAGTCAGCGCGCGGTGGCGGCTCGTTACGGAGCCGCAAGAGGCAGCCGCGGGGAGACAGAGAGAGAGAGAGCTGTCATATTTTATTCAGGCATCGCGGAGGCGCTGATTTACTTGCCAACCGCCCCGCGCCCTCCCTCCCTCACTCCCCAAGCTCTCTCTTCCCTGCCTCTGCAGGTCCAGTAACTTACAGCCACCCAGCAAATCCAGTTGCCTCCTCTACGGACGTGTCTGCGCTCCGTGGTCCCATCCCGCTGAGATGCATGGCGGCGCGTTGGGCACCCGCGGGGCTCAGGGTGGTCGCCGCGGGCTGCGGGCTCGGGGATTCAATCACGGGGCATGAGCTGTGGCAGG
Source organism: Rhinopomastus cyanomelas (assembly GCA_013400115.1). NCBI lineage: Eukaryota > Metazoa > Chordata > Aves > Bucerotiformes > Rhinopomastidae > Rhinopomastus > Rhinopomastus cyanomelas. The sequence goes on from VXBP01010429.1 coordinate 58,625, forward strand.
GGGACTGGGCTAGATGATCCTTCAAGGTCCCGTCCAGGCCCTGCTGATTCTGTTCTACGACTGTTTTCATCTCTCCGATGGCTCCGTGAAGCGAGTGGTGCGGGGAGGCTCTAAGGGGAGATGGCCCTCCCCACACCCACGTTCTCTGAGAGCCACCACTGCTGGTGGCCCTCGGGGACAGTTGTGGGTGCCAGCAGTGCCATGGGTTGGGTTCGGTGCTGGGGAGAGGGGGCCTGTGTTTCCCAGCCTGGTCACTCCTGGTGTGAAGGCGGCAGGCTGGGGATCACAGAGTCACAGAGCGTTAGGGGTTGGAAGGGACCTCGAAAGATCATCCAGTCCAGTCCTCCTGCCACAGCAGGAACCCCAGATCCAGTCACATAGGAACATCAGGGACTGGAAGGGACCTCAAAATCCAGTCCAGTCCCCCTCCAAGATCCCCCAGATCCAGTTGCACAGGAACACGTCCAGGTGGGTTTGAAATGTCTCCAGAGAAGGAGACTCCACAACCCCCCTGGGCAGCCCCTGCCAGGGCTCTGGCACCCTCCCTGGGAACAAGGTCCTTCTCACACTGATGTGGAACCTCCTCTGCTCCAGCTCACACCTGCTGCCCCTTGTCCTGTCACTGGGTGCCCCTGAGCAGAGCCTGGCTCCATCCTCCTCACACCCACCCTTCACATCTTGATCAACATCCATGGGGTCACCCCTCAGGCTCCTTCTTTCCCAGCTCAAGAGCCCCAGCTCCTCCCTCAGCCTCTCCTCAGCAGGGAGATGCTCCATGACAGCCCTTTCCCAGCAGTGCAGGTGGATCATCTTGGTGCTGAAGTTTTCTTGAGTGTGCAAGGGCTCAGCTGCACCTGAAGTGGCCAGCAGGGCTGCCAGCGTCGTTCTCCCCCTGGACTGGGCACTGGGGAAGCCTCACTTGTCTCTCTGGGACGCTGGGAAGTGCTGTGAGAGGGACCAGTGCAACTCAGAGGGTGTCAGAAACCTGGGCAAGGGCCACCATTTTCAATCACAAATGAGATGGACCTTTGCTTTAATTTGCCTCTGGGGGAAAGACTTGGGAGTGAACCCAAAGCTTGAAGAGCAGCTGGGGGTTCACTTGCCCAGGAACGTTCTCCTCAGCCAGACCCACGGTGCCCTCCAGCCCGTTAGGGCTCCCTGGGCTGATGTGGGGCGTCTGCGTCACGCGAGAAGCAGAGCATCCCCAAACCTAACCCCTACGACACCTCCGCCTCTCTTTGCAAAGGTCCATAGTGGCATCAAAAACCCCCCAAACTTAATCCATTGGAAGCAACAAAGGGAAGAAAAGCTCTAAACAAATTCCACAGCAGCTGCTGCTGCCTGACAGCCTGTTCCTTCGGTATCTGCACCTGGCAGCTGCCTCCCTTTCAGAGTGTCTCCTCTTTGAACCGGCCATGGAACAGGAGAGTGTTTGACCAGCAGAGGTGGCTTCTGCTCAGTTACCTTCAACGGGGAAGATGTGCAGGGGCTGCTGCTGTTGGTGCCTCTCTGAGCCTCTGCATCCTGAGGGGCTGACATCCTGCCAGCTCCGTGTGCCTGGGGGCCACGCTCCTGGGGTGCTGGAGGAAGGGGGGTGGTTAGTAGATGGAGAGAGGTTCTCCTCCTCCTCTACTCTGGAAGGTTGTGTCCAGCTCTGGGCTCCTCAGGTCCAGAAGGACACAGAGCTGCTGGAGAGAGCCCAGCGCAGACCCACAGGGGTGATGGAGGGAGGGGAGCATCTCCCTGCTGAGGAGAGGCTGAGGGAGCTGGGAGAAAAGGGAGCCTGAGGGGTGACCCCATGAATGTTGATCAATATGTGAAGGGTGGGTGTGAGGAGGATGGAGCCAGGCTCTGCTCAGGGGCACCCAGTGACAGGACAAGGGGCAGTGGGTGTGAGCTGGAGCAGAGGAGGTTCCACATCAGTGTGAGAAGGACCTTCCTCATGGTGAGGGTGCCAGAGCCCTGGCAGGGTCTGCCCAGGGGGGCTGTGGAGTCTCCTTCTCTGGAGACATTTCAAACCCACCTGGGCATGTTCCTGTGTGAGTGGATCTCGGGGATCCTGCTGTGTCAGGGGGATTGGACAGGATGATCCCTTCCCACCCCCAGTGTCCTGTGGCTCCTCGCAGAGGCAGGGACTCGGCTGAGGCACCGGGATTCTGTGGGGTCTGTGGCCTGGCTACAACGAGCCACAGTTTGCTCTCGCAGAGCTCCGGCTGCTCAGAGCTCTGCAAACATTAATTAAGTTGCCTAACACCGCTTGGCAAGTGCCAGAGCTGAAGTCCTCTTGCTGTGGTTAAATTGAGGGACCAAAGGGCCTTAAGCTCCTCAGGGGTGAGCTGCTGGTGGGGAAGATGCAGAGTGTCCAGCGCTCTGGCTCCTGAGAGCCAGCTCTGCGTCATCCTGATTGTAAAAGCCCCTGAGCCGCCCCGTGGCTGCCTCACACCCCTCCTGTGCCCTCTGAAGTGGCCGGGCCACCAGAAAGCAGCTCGGGGACCTGTTCCCTGCTTTCAACAGTATCACAGAACATTAGGGATTGGAAGGGACCTCGAAAGATCATCCAGTCCAGTCCCCCTGCCACAGCAGGATCCCTGAGATCCAGTCACACAGGAACAGTCCAGGAGGGTTTGAAACGTCTCCAGAGAAGGAGACTCCACAACCCCCCTGGGCAGCCCCTGCCAGGGCTCTGGCACCCTCTTCGTGAAGAAGAGAGATTCTGGAACATGTGGTCCCTGGCTGTGTCCCTCAGGATCTCATCCAACATAAAAATCCCAGCATGAGCGCTGGGAGCAGTGCTCCCCATCATCTTCCCCGGGAGAAGATCTGTGGGCGGGACACATCCAGGGTCCTCTCCCGGCAGCACAAGGATGCTGAGCCTCGCTCGTCTTTGCCTCCAAGCTTCAGGGGACTTTCCAGTTGCTTCTGGTGCTTCTGCTGCCTTGTTGTGGGCTGAATGTAGGGGCCTGGGGGCCAGCGGGCTGTGATAGATGCGGTGCCTCTGTCCTGCAGTGGGGAGAGGACCTCTGGAGGTGGCGAGGCAGTGCTTGGGTGACGGTGGGCTAGCGAGGTCCTTGGTGGAGGTGGGAGATGCAGATCTGTGCAGCAGGTGTTGAAAGCTGCGAGGAGGGGCTGGAATAGCCCAGCAGGCTCTGCTGCTGCCATCCGGCGGGACCTGGGCAGGCAGGAGAGCTGGGTGGGGAGCCACAGAGATGATGGATGGAGGGGAGCGTCTCCCTGCTGAGGAGAGGTTGAGGGAGCTGGGGCTCTGGAGCTGGGAAAAAGGAGCCTGAGGGGGGACCCCATGGATGTTGATCAAGATGGGAAGGGTGGGTGTGAGGAGGATGGAGCCAGGCTCTGCTCAGGGGCACCCAGTGACAGGACAAGGGGCAGTGGGTGTGAGCTGGAGCAGAGGAGGTTCCACATCAGTGTGAGAAGGACCTTGTTCATGGTGAGGGTGCCGCAGCCCTGGCAGGGTCTACCCAGGGGGGTTGTGGAGTCTCCTTCCCTGGAGACGTTTCAGACCCACCTGTCCATGTTCCTGTGTGACTGGATCTAGGGGATCCTGCTGTGTCAGGAGGGTGGGACTGGGTGATCTGTGGAAGATGGATCCCTGGAAGGATGCGTCACGTGGAGGACGGATCATTCGCATCAGGGAGGGATGTCCCTTCCAGCCCCTGACGTTTTTGTGATGCTGTGGCGGTTGGACTCGGAGATCCCAGGGCTCTTTGCCCACCCGAACGATTCTCTGACTCTACGGAGGGAACCGCGTCTGCCGGGGCCATCGAGTCACTCCGAGCGGCTACAAAGCTCCCCCCACCCCCCCGCCGGCACGTTGCCGCCCGTTGCCAACTGTCTCCCGAACTGAATAGTCATCGGGGCTGGCAGATAATTCAGAAACTATTTGTAGGAGCTGTTTATCAAATTATTAACTGCACAGATGTTGTTTGGTTGAAGAGCAGCTGAACCTTCTCCCTGCCAGCCGCCGAGACAAAGGTCTGCGCGAATAATTGGAGATGTGCTGGGAATAGCCAATTAATTGGCTGCTCTTAATTCTCATGCAAATCCTGACCCCGAGCGAGCCCGACCGTCACCCCGCGTGCGTGCGTGCGCGCAGAGAGGGGGAACAGGTTCTTCTGCTTCTTCCCCCTCTCCTGTTGTTGGGTTTGTGGTTGTGAGAGAGGAGCTTGGAGAAGGGAGATATTTGGGGGAAGCAGAGCCCGGTCTCTTGCGGGAGGAGCGGAGGGAGCCGGGTTGTCCAACTGAATGTCCTGGTCGCAGCAGCAGCGTCCCCTGGGAACGGGGGGACACGGGCTGTGGGAGAGGGGGAGGCCTGGGAATGGGGGCCAGGCTGAAATAGCTCCACACACTGCGGCTGGAGGAGATGGAGCAGGAGAAGCTGGAGGGCTGGGCAGGGGGCTCCTCACACCGCCGAGGTCTGGCTGGGGTTGGGGGGACCGGAGCAGGAGGGTGCTGGGAGCCAGTGCTGGTCTGGGCTGGGGTTGGGANGCCGGGGCTGGGGTGGGGAGGGGCCCCCTCACGCCACCCAGAACTGAGGGGGGTTGGGAGGGGGTTATCTGAGGAGGGTCTCGGGGGGGTTTGGGGAGTTATCTGAGGAAGGTTTGAGGGGGTTAGGGGGTGCATAGCAGGGCTCTTACAGGGTTTGGGGGGTTCTGTGGGGAAGGGTCTCGAGGTGTTTGGGGTTATGGNGGCTTTGGAGATGTTCTCTGGGGTGGCTCTCAGTGGCTTTGGGGATGTTCTCTGGGGTGGCTCTCAGGGGGTTTGGGGATGTTCTCTGGGGTGGCTCTCAGGGGCCTTGGCTGTGTTGTCTTGGGTGGGTCTCAGGGGATGGGGAAAGTGTTACCCGAGGTGGGTCTCAGGAGGTTTGGGGGTGTTATCTAGGGAAGGCTTCACGCCGCTGACTCCACCAGTAATTAACGGGGAAGAAGAAAGGCAATTTGTCGTCAAGTCCATTGTGAGATCTCTAGGAAAAATGAAGGAGGATTTAATTGGCCCTCGTTAAAAAGAGCTATTTTTCTAATGCGGCGGAAAGGCCTCGTCTCGGGCACTTTCGGTTTAATTGGGGCTGCGCAGGCACCGCTTTCTTCCCCAAAACCCACCCCCCGCGCCTCCGGGCCTTATTCTTTCATCATATTTTCTAATCAGGATAAATAAATCGGCTGAATGATGCGATCGGTCCATCCCTCGACCTCGGGAAGACCTCAGCAGCCAAGTGATGTTCGCAGCCCCGGTCGCCACATCCCGTGTGCGGTTGCCTGCAGCTCTCCCGCAGCCCCAACAAAAGCCCTACAACAATATCAATTAGTCATGCGGCGGGCAAACAAGGCGACTTGTTCCATTACAAATCGCCTCACAGAGCGGCGCTGAATGGCCCTGATTAGCATGAGAAGAGAGGAGCAGAACTCCGCAGTTCAACAGCTAAAGAGCAATTTGATGGGGCTGGGATCGGGAAATTACTTGATTAGTGTCTGTCGGAGGAGGACGAGAGAGCCCCGGCCTCGACGGGGAGCTCCAAGGGTGGGGGGGGGATGTAAAATCGGGGGGAATAAAAGGAATCATTTTTAAAATTAATTTTTATTAATTTTTATTCCATGGGAGGCTCTTGCCCCGCAGCCCGTCCGAGTAATTTATCGACCGATCTAATTAGCGATGCGCGGCTGTCGTTAATGTCGAGCTAATGACGCCCAGGTCATCGCGCGGGGATGGGGACGGGCGGCTTGGGAGAGAGAGGGAAAAAAACCCCGAGAAGGGAAATTTAAAGGAAAAAAATAAGCAGCGGGAGGGGTGGGAAAAAAAAGGCTGAGGAGGGGAGAAAACCAGGAGGCAAAAGCTGCGCTTTGCTGAGCGAGGTTTGTCCGCCAGCCCCTGCCGTCTCGTCCCCGAAGATCCTTTTGCAGCAGGAGAGGAAGAAGAAGAAGGGAAAAAAAAAAAAACCCCAACCCTTGAACCCCCCCAAATCCCAACTGAAAGAACAATTCCAGAGCCTGGAGAGTCGCTCTGCAATTTATTCCGATGGGTGGCTTTTAAGAAGGCGGCAATTTGAGGCGGCCGGGTGTTATTTAGGGCGATATGAAATCGAATGATCCTATTTCCGAAATGACAGAGTGTCTGGGAGGAGAAGCGAGCGCGCTGAAAAGGTAATTGTCTCCTGAGGATGCTCCCATTATACCCCAGTCCCGGCCTCGGCGCCATCGGCGCCCGGCTGAAATCGATACTGGGCTGCGAAGGACGGGCTCCCCCAGCCCGAGGGAGGGGAGGGAAGGAGAAGGGGGTCCCGGGGCATCCCCGACGTCCTGAGGGCTTGGTGGGGAGGGGGAATCTTGGCTCTTGGTTGTGGTTATTGTCCTGTTTTCCAGCCGCGTTTGCCGCACGGAGGGAGCAGCCCGGGGCTGACACCCTTCTCGCCGGAGCCGAGGTAAAGGACGGGGGGTGTGTTGGTGGGGAAGCGGCGCCGGTGAAGCCCCCCCACCCATCCTCCGTTAAAGCACACCCCCTAACCCAAATCTTTAACCCCTCGGGTTTCCTTTCCCCCAGCCCGTCCCGACCCCCGCGGCAGCAGCGGATCTCACCGAATCGCCACAGTTTTCTGGACTCACCAAATCCCCACGGTTTTCCCCCAAAGCCCCGCCGGCCGGGCTTCCCTCATCTCGTCGCCTCGAGCAGCTTTTTGAATGGGAGCGAGCGGCCCCTCCGCTGCTCGGTGCCCGCCCGCGCTGCCGAAATGATAAAACCAGCAGAAAGAAACCACTTGGAGGAAACGATGGGGCAAAAGAAAAGAGAAGGGAAGGCGGTGAGAAAGAGGGGGTTGCGAAGCCAGCGGGACCCACCTAAACTCGCAGCCCGGCAGCAGCCCCGGTTCGCGGCGGGCGCTTTCCGGAGCCGAGCGGCGGCAGCTCCCGGAACGTCCGTCGGCTCCTTCCACCCACTCTCCACCTCCTCCGTGAAGCAGCTTCTTTCGGCTGCTTGCTGGGAGTCGGACGGCTCGATTTTTGCTGGATTCCCTTGTTTTTTTCCTTCTCTTGTCCGTTCCTCCGCCCGCGGAGGCGGTGGGGTCGGGGCTCAGCCCCGGTGTTCACCCCGACCTGCGGAAAATCGCTGCTTAATCGCTAATGAAGGGTCTGTCGGGGCGGCGGGAGCGTGATGAAGGAGCGACAATAAAGGCTTCGCTCGTTGGAAAGTTCCCTGGGTGTCTGCTGCGCCGGCCTGCGGGGACAAGTTGTCCTTTGCTATGGAATCCTCTGCTGCACGGGGCTGGTGGGCAACTGGGGGCCAGTGCTCAGGGTTCATCCCCCACCCCCTCCAAGCTCGGATCATCTCCTGATGCACCCTCGGGGCATCCTTCTGCCCCTGGAGAGGGCCTGGGTGGTGTCTCCAAAGCGCTCTGGACTTAACCCCGGGAGCCAGAGAGGACTCCCCGCTCAGCCATCGGAAGAGCGGGTTTTCGAGCGTTAGTTGTCTAAACTTCGCAGCCCTTCTGGGAGCCTTCTCAGCGCCTTCGGGGTCCTGTCTGTGGTTCTGTGGGGTGAAAGGAGGGCAGAGGGCAGGGCCCAGCCGAGTCCATTTAATAGTCACCCGCTTTTCGAATGAGTGAGCGGCTTCGACGTGGGGACCCCTTCATCCATCACCCAGACAACCCTCTGCGTGGGGCAGGAGCGCCGACTGCTCCCCACAGTGCGGGGGTTCGGGACAGGCACTGAACACCCGCCGCGTCTGCTTGAAAGCGGATCTCAGAGCAAGGGAGGACCCAGCGGAGCTACAGCCTGGCCGGGCTCCGCAGACGGCCGCTCGCTGGGAAGCAAACCGGCATCTCCGGCTCTTTGCGGGGGTCATGGAATCACAGAGCAGGATCCCCTAGATCCAGTCATTAGGGATTGGAAGGGACCTTGAAAGACCTTCCAGCCCAATCCCCCTGCCAGAGCAGGATCCCCTAGATCCAGTCATTAGGGATTGGAAGGGACCTCGAAAGATCATTCAGCCCAATCCCCCTGCCAGAGCAGGATCCCCTAGATCCAGTCACACAGGAGCCTATCCGGGTCTCGCCAGAGAAGGAGACTCCTCGTGTTCAGCCCCAAACCTCAAGCGAAAGTCAGAAATAAAGTGGTGGCAGTAGCCCCAAGAAATCAGTTGGGGTCGATGTGGAATTAGCTGAGGGGAATGTGTTTGCTTCCTGCCGCTTGACAGTCACTGGAGCCTCGCGGGTGCTCACGCTGGAGCGTCAACACCTCTCGGAGGGTTTCCACTGTTCCCCGGGAACAGCGCAGGGTTCTCGGGGCGCTCTCTGTTTGTGGGTGTCTGTCTGAAGAGCAGCACCTCACTGTCGCAGAGTCGCAGAACGTTAGGGGTTGGAAGGGACCTCGAAAGATCATCCAGTCCAAGCCCCCCTAGATCCAGTCGCGCAGGAAGAGATCCAGGCGGGCTAGGAGCAGCGTCAGCTCCCAGCTCCCCCTGTGCCCTACCCAGTGTAAACTGGGAGGGCTGCCCGAGTGCTTCCCTTTGTTTCAAGCCCTTGTCGCCTGGAGCACTTGTTGAACCGGACGCCGAGTGCGTCAGAGTGGCTGATAATCAGGAAATAAACGAATATCGTTGGAGCCAGGTTCGAGCGGGGCCCAGCGACGCGCAGACTGACGCGCAGACTAGCTCAGCGCTGTCGCCATCGTGTCCGACGCCGCTCCTCCTGCGTGTGGTGCTCCTGTCCCACACTCGGTGAGCACCGTGTTCGGTCAGGACAGACAGTGAGCCGGTCCCTCTCCCATTGAAGGACCCTGTGTTGAAGGTTGTGGCCAGGAGTGTTAATGTACAAAACCTCCCTGTTGGCTCCGTGGGCTTGAGGCAGCATCATATGGTCATCACTGGACTTGATGACCCCTGGAGGTCCCTTCACACCCCTGATGCTCTTGTGTGACTGTGGCTACAGCGCTGGGGCAGCTGCTTTGGGTGCCGGTGTTGGCCACCTGTTTGTGAGCTGTTGTCTTTCTTTTGCCTCTCCTCATGGCCACAGGCAAAACAGACTTGCCTGCCCAAGGCTGCTTCGGGTGCAGGGTGCTGCTCTGCAGCTGAGGCCAGAGAGGACAGGATGGAGCCCTCGGAGGGGTGGCCGTGCGTGGTCTCATTCAGTTCAGCCTCTTGTCTGGTGTCTTGGGAACCCTAAATTCACTTCCTCTTTCTTCAGCAGCAGGGACACTCCGCACCCTCAGTCTCACCTCCTCTCTTCAGACAACAGCTGGCACTCACGTGGGTGCTGGTTGGTTCTGCACCCTAGAGACAGAAGTGACTTTTTGGATTCAGCAGAGGGATATGGAGGCTCCAGGATGTCTCCCCTGCAGATCCTTGGCCTTGGAAAAGCCTGAGCTGGGTTACACAGGGTCCCCACCCGGGGTTCCTGATCCCCTCTGGGTTTCGGGTTGTACCTGATCCCAACTGTGAGTCGGGTTGTACCTGATCCCAGCTGGGGTTGAAACCTCAGGGTCCACACAGAAGACTCAAAAGGGACATTGAGGTGGCAGGAGAGGAAGGACGTGGTCTCTGACCTGCTGCTCTCCCCGTGCCCTGCTGTATCTGCTGTTTGTTAACAACACGGAGCCAGCAGGGATCTCAGCTCTCCAGAAGGAATTCAAAACTCACTGATGACTTCTAGACTCTTCAGTTATCTCAGCAGGCTGAGGCCCTCAGAGTCTTAATAAACAGAAGCTTCTTCCCAGTGAGGGTGCCAGAGCCCTGGCAGGGGCTGCGCAGAGGGGCTGTGGAGTCTCCTTCTCTGCAGACATTTCAAACCCACCTGGATGTGTTCCTGTGTGACTGGATCTAGGGGATCCTGCTGTTGTGGGGGGATTGGACTGGATGGTCTTTCAAAGTCCCTTCCAATCCCTGATGCTCTGTGGTTCTGTGATACATAAATTTAAAGGAAAGGGCAAGTTATGGAAGATCTGGGCTGCAAAGGAGAAGATCTGGGGGAAAATGTCCAACTCTGGCAACCTGGGCAAGTGCAGACTTCACAGGACCAGGAGCCAGCAGGGTGCCCAGGTGGCCAAGGCCAGTGGCATCCTGGTCTGTATCAGGAATGGGGTCACCAGCAGGAGGAGGGAGGTGATGGTGCCTCTGTGCTCTGCACTTGGGAGACTGCAACTTGAGTGCTGGGTTCAGTTTGGGTGCCACAGGATCAGAAGGACATTGAGGGGCTGGAGCGGGGCCAGGGAAGGGCAACAAGGCTGGGGAGAGGGGCTGGAGAACAGGTCCTGTGGAGTGTGGCTGAGGGACCTGGGGCTATTGAGTCTGGAGAAGAGGAGGCTGAGAGGAGACCTTCACAGTATCACAGTATTATCAAGGTTGGAAGAGACCTCACAGATCATCAGGTCCAACCTGTCACCACAGAGCTCAAGGCTAGACCATGGCACCAAGTGCCACGTCCAATCCTGCCTTGAACAGCTCCAG
>VXBP01010430.1:0-38601 GCA_013400115.1 Rhinopomastus cyanomelas
CCCACAACTCCGCCGGGACCCACCTTGCGGGACCCTCCTCGAGCACAGACACCCTGGGCAGGACCCCCCCCAGAGCAGGGACCCACCCCCTCATAACCCTGCAGGTACCGCCTTTGCGAAGCAGTCCCGCAGCGCCTGGAACTCCCGCAGACACGAGTCCCGCCGCAGCTCCGCGCTGCCCCCCGCCGCCGCCGCCACGCATCGGCCATAGGCAGCCGCCTGCGGGAAACCACCGGGGATCACGGGCAACTGCCCCATCGACCCGAAGCACCTCTGCAGCCTCCCCCACCGCAATTGCCCCCCTCGGCCTGGCCTCACCTGCTCCCCGCACTCCGCCAGCAGCGCGGGGAACCGCCGCAGCCGCGCTCGGGCCCGCAGCCAGACGTCTGGGCCCGACATGGCCACGGCCACCGTCTCCTCCTCACGGCCTGGGCGCCGCCATGATGGGGCAACCGCTATTGGCGGCTATACATGCTCGTCAAAGCGCTGTGCGCTTCTATTGGGTGCTGCTGGGTGCCCGCCCCTCATGTGCTTTGACAGGGGAAGTGGTACGCCAATCAAGGCACGCTGCACTATGATTGGGTGAGAGCAGTAGGCCCGCCCCTTCGGCTATCTCGGGTTGGTCGGATCCTCTACCTCCAGAAGTGCCTTCTGATTGGTCTCTTGGAGCCGCTGACTGTGATTGGTGGGGATGCCGGTTATTTACTTCCTGTCTCTCGCCCTTTCGCCACCAGCCTCACGCTTTGGGGTCGTTTCCGTCACGAGCTCCGCCTCTTCCCGCTCATGATTGGTCAAGAGTCAGCATCTCGCGCTCTGATTGGTGCACTTCGACCTCTGGGGAGCGGAGCCTCGAGGCCGCTGCGAGCCGGGCAGAGCCGGTGCCGGGACCGTCATGGCGGCGCCGCTGAGGGACCGGCTGAGCTTCCTGAGCCGGGTACGGGGCTGGGGAGGGGGTAGCGTGACGTAATCGCAGCACCTTCCCTGTGCTGGCAGAGCCCCGGGAACGGGAACGGGCCTGGACCGGGGCTTCACGGGGGCCGGGCCCGGCCCGTCTGACCCCGTTTCTCCTCCTCCCCTGCAGCTGCCGGTGCTGCTGCGCGGCACCGCGGACGACGATGCTCCCTGCCCCGGGTACCTGTTCGAGGAAATCGCCAGTATCCTGCGGGCTGGGGCTTCGGGCAGGGCGTGGGGTGGGCTGGGGGCGTCCAGTGCGACTCCGGAGGGTGGGCTGGGCGCGGGAGGCCGCAGGGAGGGGCGGAGGTTGGACTGCGGGCTCAGAGGATGGAGGTGCTGGTGGATGGGGGGGGGGCTGCTGCTGACCCCAGACCTAGACCCCTAACCCTGCCCCAGAGATCTCCCACGAGTCCCCTGGCAGCAGCCAGTGCCTGTTGGAGTATCTGCTCAACCGGCTGCAGAGCAACTCCTGCCACGTCAAGCTGAAGGTAGGTAAGGGGGTGGTGAGCAGGGTTGGGGTGAGGGGGCTGTTAGGGGGCCCCCAGGCTCTGGAGGAGACTCTTCTCACCTCCAACTGCATGTCTGCAGGTGCTGAAGATCCTCCTGCATACATGCACCCAGGGCTCCCCACACTTTGTCCTGCAGCTGAAAAGGAATGCTGGCTTCATCCGGGAGGCGGCAGGTAATGGCACGAGGAGTGGAGGGGTCTGGGGCAGGAAAGTGGGGATTGGCCCCCAGCCCTCCTAACCTCCTGTTTGGCAGTGTTCACGGGGCCCCCAGACCCCCTCCATGGCAACAGCTTGAACCAGAAGGTCCGGGTGGCCGCACAGGTGAGTGTTAGCCCCATTCCCCCTGTACTGGGCAGGCTGCTGGGGCCCTGCCTGGAGCAGTTCTGCCCGCCCTGAGCCCTGGTTTGGAGTGCCCAGCACTCCCCAGCCCTTCTTGGAGCAGTTCTACCCCCTTAGACCCTGGTTTGGGGTGCCCAATACTCCCCAGCCCTGCTTGAAGCAGTTCTACCCTTTTAGAGCTTTGGTTTGGGGTGTCCAACATTCCTCAGTCCTGCCTGGAGCAGTTCTTCCACCCCAGAGACTCTGTTGGGATGCTTAGCCCTGCCCCCGCTGCCTGTCTCTCCCACAGGACTTGGCCAGTGTTCTCTTCTCGGATGCCCTGCTCTCCCAGCCCTCTGGGCCACCTACCCGGCCCCTGCCTCCTGCAGGTGAGTGCAGTCCCCTCGGAGTGTCTGTCACCTCCGTGAGCTGCACTGGGGGAATGGAGAGACTGCTTCCAGTTGCTCCCAGTTGGGGATAGCCCCTATGCTCTCCCTGAACGTCTTATGCCTACCCCAGGAATGGGCTCCAGCCCTGGCTCCTGTGGCTCCTTGCAAGGGTTTGGCTTTAGCAGTGAGAGAAGCGGCTCCGGTGAGTCCTGGCTATGCCCTCACCCTGTGGGTGCTCTGCTTGGTGCTGCTTTCTCTCCCGAGACCCAGGGGCTGCAGCTGGGGGTGGGAGTAGGTCCCCCAACATTCAGAGGTGCCCAACCTGGTTACTGGCTCATGGTGCTTCTGGGTGGCTGCACCCCCTGCTTTGTGCAGCTGTCTCCTTTCTGTTGGTGTCTCCAATGGATCACTTCCCCCCTGGGATGCCAGCTTGTGTCTCATAACTTGTCCCAGTATCTACTAGTTCTTCCTCCCCCCAACTTTGTTCAGCTAAAACTCTGGGCAGTGCCTGGCTCCTCCACTAGCAGGTCCCTGCCATCCCCAACTGACACCCTGTGGGTGCAGGGGGGGCTGCACTGGGCACCCCAGGAAGCTCCTGAAGCCCCATCCTGCTTCCAGCATCGACAGGGGAAGCCCTGCTGAGCACCATCCAGCGAGCAGCCGAGGCAGTGGCCTGCGCTGTGCTCCCCTCCTCAGAGGGACACCAGCCCCGCCACGGGGAGCTCGACGAAGACAACTACCAGCCCGTGCGAGCCCCCTCCCCTGCCAGGAGCCCACTCTGCCAGGGGCTTCACAGTGCAGCCGCTGCAGCTCCCAGCACCCGAGGTGGGTTCCTTCAGCACTGGGTTGGGGTGAGTAGGGGTTGCTGGTGGGAGATCCCCTTGAGGGGGCAGGGCTGGTGTTTGGGGTCAGCCCATTGCTGTCCTCGCAGTGAGGCACCAGCCCGGGCTGCCTGGAGGTGGCTGGGAGGAGGCAGACAGCGGACACAGCTCCCAGGACTCCTCGCAGGGCAACCTGAGCCGCACTGACTCCTGCAGCAAATCCGGCAGCGACAGCCACTCTGGGGCCAGCAGAGAGCTGAGCCAGGGCACTGAGAGGTGAGGAGGGGGCTGAGGGGTGGAGACAGGCCTTAGTGGTAAGGAGGGGCCTGAGAGGAGGTGAGGAGGGGGCTGAGGGGCTCCCTTTTTCCTCCCCAGGACCTTCTGGAGTCCTTCCTCATCCCTAGGGTTGCTGCCCTCATTCCCCTCACTGTTAATTTGAAACCCCTGGGCGGGCAGGGTGGTTGGGTTGAGGTGGGGGGCTGCTCCCTGCCCACTGGACGATGCTGGAGTCTATACTGGAGTGGTCCCCGGAGGGGTCTGACACCATCCCCAGCTCAGCCTCTCCCTGAGCAGGGCGGACACCGACAGTCTTGGGGACTGCGGGCGGGAAGTGACCCTGGTGTCGGCGCTGACCCGTGGAGCCAGGGTCTTCCTCACCAGGGAGGAAGCTCAGCACTTCATCAAGGAGTGAGTTCTGAGGGGAGAGAGGTCCTCAGGACTGGGGTAGGTGGGGAGAGCTTTGAGGAGCAGCTTGAGCCCTTCTCCCCAGCCTTGATCTGGGTTTCTGGGGCTGAGGATCTGCTGGGCAAGGGAGCTGTGGGGGCTGCCAGCTCCTGGCCCAGCACTGACCCCCTTCCCTGAGGCAGGTGTGCGCTGCTCAACTGTGAGGTGGTGCTGGAGCTGCTCAGCCGGGCGCTGGAGGACCCCAGCGACAGTGTCCGCATGGTGAGTGAGGGCTGAGCTGGGCCTGGTGGGGTCTGCCCATCCCACCCCATTCAGAGTCTGTCCCATCCTGCTCTGCTGTTGTGGGGTCTCTCTGTCCCACTCCACTCAGCTGGTTTGGGGTCAGTCTGTCCCATTTGCTCAGCTGTTCTGCGGTCTCTCTGTCCAATCCTACAGCCATTCTGGGGTCAGTCTGTTCCATCTTGCTCAATTGTTGTGGTCTCTCCATCCTACCCAGCTCAGCTGTTTTGGGGTCTGTCTGTTCCACCTCACAACCATTTTGGGGGTCATTCTATCCCACCCCTCTCAGCTGATTTGGGGCCAGTCTATCCTTTTCTGCTCTGCTGTTTTGGGGTCTCTTTGTGCCATCCCACTGAGTCGTGCTGTCCCTGTTGTCCTGCAGAGGTCCATGAGTGCCATCTCATCTCTCCTGTGTTCTGACCTGCTGTCCCTGGAGCAGATCCTGGCCGGCTCACGGCAGCAGCTCCAGCAGCTCAGCCAGGGCAGCCCCGGCCCCGTGGCTAACCGGGCAACCAAGGTGACTCCTGGGGCAGGGAGGGAACTCCAGGGGCCTCACCCAGCTGTTTCTGAGGAGGGACACACCTGGCTCTTGGGAGCAGGTTCTGTATCCCAGAGGGGTGGGAATTGTCTGCTGCTCCCCAGGGGATGAGGCTGAGCCGGGGAGGGACATGCTGGGGCTGGGGAAGAGGTGCTGAGATCAGTCCCCATCCCGATGCCGCTCCCCACTCTTCCCCACAGATCCTACGGCAGTTCGAGGCTCTCTGCAGGGGCCAGCCCTCCCCCAAGAAGCCATTGGACCCCTCTGGCTGCTCTATGAGCTCAGCCCTGTGTCTTAGGGATCTGCTGACAGACATCCCCCCACCAGCAGACACCAACATTCTTACCCCGCTGAGCCCAGCCATGCAGGCTGTGCCATCGCCAGCCCCTGGGCAGCCTGTAGTGGCAGTGCCAGAGGCATCGGGCCGGCTGGCTGGGGACACTGTAGCCACCCCTGCGCCACCTCACAGCCTCTCACTGTTTGCAGGGATGGAGCTGCTGGCCCATCCTGGGGCCACCGTGTGCCCAAACCCCCCTCCACCCACACAGCCCCGGCCCCCCGACGGACAGATGGGCACTGAGGGCGGCCAGCAGCTGTCGGCCTTTGCCTTCCTCAACGGGTAGCTGCTCGCAGGGGGCTGAGGGTGCTCAGCCCTGTTTCCCTGCGGGGTCTGTTGTGCCATTTGTGCCATGGTTCCTTCAGAGGGGCTCCTCCTGCACCAGGATGGGGGTTCTGGCTTCCCCTGGCTCCTCTTGGCCCCCCAGGGGTGAAGCAGCCTAAGGGCTAAGAAGCTGTGGGGTGTGAGGTGGTGGCCAAGGGGGTTAGAGTGTCAGTCTGGTGCTGGTGGAGGAACCTGGCTGCTGTGAGGAGGGGGCTTGGAGGCAGTTTGGGGACCCCATTGTCCACAACACTATGGTTATGGGGGAGGAGATGGCACCGTCCCAGTAGAGCTGGGACCCACCAATAAACCCCACTCTTGGGTTTGGAAACTCCCAGCTTCTTCCTGCGCCGGCCCTGGGCTCCTTATTTTACCCCTTGCCTGCAGATTTTCACTCAAAGATTTCCCCGCTCCCCTACCCTACAAATTCCCACTTATCCCACAGAATTCCCCCTATCCTATAGAATGTTTCCCTCCCTTACAGATTTCCCTCTACTTCAGATTTCCACCTGTATAGATTTTTTCCTACCCGCAGAGTCCCCCCATCCCTCATAGATTGCCCCCTTATCCCACAGATTTCCCCCACCTCATAAATTTCCCTCTACCCCAGAGTTTCCCCCTACTCCACAGATTCCTCCCCTGATTACCCCCAATCCTACAGATTTCTCCCCTCTACTAGATTCCCCCTTAACCCCACAGATTTCTTCCCTCCCCTATAGATTTCCTCCCTACCCCACAGTCCCCTGACTTCATAGATTCCCCTGTATCCCACAGATTTCTCCTCTCCCCTGTAGATTGTCACCTTCCCCATAAATTCCCCCTACCCCATATCATCCCTCCCCTATAGATTGCACAGACGTCTCCCCTCCACTGCAGATTCCTGCCTCTCCTATAAATTCCCCCCATCCCATAGATTTCATCCCACCCCATAGTTTTCTCCCCTCACCCACAGATTCCCCCTCATCCCACAGATTTCCTTCTGCCCCACAAATTCCCCCTCACTTTACAGATTTCCCCTCTACCCCCCTGAGTGCCCCCCTGTCCCATCGAGTCTCCCTTCTCACAGCGCCCCCCGCTCCTCTCTGGGAGAGGCCCTGCCCCCTCCCGTGACCACGCTCGCTGCTCCAGGCCCTGCCCCTGCCCCACAGACCACGCCCCTCCTTCATCATTGGCTACTGTTTTCTCTCCTCCCCTCTAGTGGGCGGGGATTTTGCGTGCGGGGCTGGTAGGTTGCGCGGGAGTGGGTGCGGAGCTGCTGGGAGAGGGGGGGCGGGCAGGGAAGGACCCAGCCGGGGCCTCCGGTGAGCCCGCGGGCTGGGGCTTTAGCCCAAGGGGCCTTGCCCTCGGTGAAGGCTTCTGAGGGGTGGAGGAGGTCGTTTCCCCCTTCTTAGGGCCTTGTTGGGGGGTTCGAGCCCCCTCACATGGGGCGGAGTGGGGGGCGGAGCTGGGGTTTTGGAGGGCTTGGGCTGCGGGGTGGGGGAGGTTTATAGGCCTGGGGGGTTCTTGTGCTTCAGAGGGGGTACTGACCTCTGTGGGTTCGGGGGGCTCTTTAGGATTTAAGGGATCCTGGGCTTTGGGTCTTGAGATACGGGGTCCATGGAATTGGGGGCATGGAAAGGGGTCCCCTGCCTTTGACGGCCTTTGGGGTCCAGGGATTTGAGGCCTGTGGGTTCTGGGGATTTGGGGATCCTGGGCCTTGACTTTTCTGTGCAGTTGGAGCCTGGGGTGTCCTGAGTTTTGGGTACACAGGGTCCTGGACTTTGGGATCACGAGGGTCCCGGGCCTTGGGATTTGGAGCTGTGGGCCTCAGAGATATGGGGGTTCTGGTCTCTTAAGACCTGAGGAAACTGGGCTTGAACCTGGGGTCTGGGGGCCTTGGCCCTGACTCTGGATCTGAGCCCTGTTTTCCCTGCCTGAACCCAGCCGTTTCCATCGAGAGGCTTTTGTTTACCTGGTTGTTGGAGCCAAGGTCTGTGGTGGAGCCCTGAGGAGAGGTGAAACCAGACCAGCTGGGGACTGTGGGGTCAGAGATGGGGTTTGGGGTGGTTTGGGCAGGGAGTGTGGAAAGAAATCAAAGAAATAAAGGGAGGTGGCTGTTCCCTGGGGACAGGGACAGCTTCTGGCTCAGTGCTGTGAGGGGTAGAGCTGTCCTTGAGATGAGCGTCTAGCTGTAAATGGGGTAGCTGAGTGCTGGGTCAGAGCAGTAAATAGATCCCTGTGGGTGTTGGACACCATGAGGATTCACCTGGAGCTTCTACTGAGCTGGTGTTTGGGGTTATTTAGCTCATGAAGATGTTTGAAAGCACTTACCGATGTTTGTAGGTGACATTCAGGAGCTTGAGGCTGGATGCACTCCCTGAGCCTCCTCTGTCTGCGCCGTGTTCCAGGGCCTGTTCTCCCTGCTCCAGCATGAAGAGCACTCGCAGCAGCTCCTCCTTGCAGGGTGCCGGTGCCATGGAGCTGAGCCTGACTGGCCTCCCTGCACCCCTGTCCCGGCGTCCCGGCAGTGCCTCTTCTGCCAAGCTCATGGCCCGTTCCATCTCTGTCACCGCCGACAGCAAACTCAAGAGGAACACTCCAGTGAGTACTGGCCCACAGGGGCCCTTTGTTGCCCTTCACCATGTGCTGATTTCCTTCTGGAATCCCCTGAATTACTGCTGCAGAGTTTCCAGGGCCAGGCTGCTCCCTGCTGAGCACCCACTGCTGTTGGGCTCACAGTGGGTGTTTCTGTGGATGTTTTCTGTGATACCTCGATACTGTCTGGGCTCTGCTAACATCCAGTGTTG
Source organism: Rhinopomastus cyanomelas (assembly GCA_013400115.1). Lineage (NCBI taxonomy): Eukaryota > Metazoa > Chordata > Aves > Bucerotiformes > Rhinopomastidae > Rhinopomastus > Rhinopomastus cyanomelas. The sequence goes on from VXBP01010430.1 coordinate 7,937, forward strand.
GAGAGTCCCTGCTCTGTTTGCTGAATAATCCCTGCTGCCTTGGCAGCCTTCCCACACACTTGATCCTGGGGCAGGTAATGAGCACAGACAGTCCTCCTCATCCAGGAGCTCGAGACGTCTTTCCATTGGTTCAGCAGCAGCAGAGAGGGGTCATTGCATCCTGCCTCAGGGAGGGGCTGGCAGATGTGGGGCTATTGGAAATCCCTTAGGGACTATCAGAAACCTCACAGACTTATTGAAATTCCCATAGGGAATATTGGAAATTGTGTAGGGAATATCAGAAATGTGATGAAATCCCATAGGGAGTATCGGAAGACCTATGGGAGTATCAGCAATCCCGTAGAGGATATCTGAAACTGCGTGGGGATATCAGAAACCCTGTGGGGATATTTTAAATCCCACAGAGAATATTGGAAATCCTGTAGGGAATATCAGAAGTTGCATAGGAATATTTGAAATCCCATAGAGAATATGGGAAACCCCATAGGGAATATCAGAAACCCCACAGGGAATATTGGAAATCCCACAGGGAGTAGCAGAAACCTGATGGGGATATTTGAAACCCCGTAGGGAATATCAGAAACCTCATGGGGATATTTGAAACTCCATAGGGGATATCAGAAACCCCATAGGGAATATTTGAAACTCCATAGGGAATATCAGAAACCCTGTGGGGAATTTTTGAAGCCCTATGGGGGATATCAGAAACCCCATAGTGAATATCAGAAATAACATAGGGAATATTAGAAACCCTATGAGAATATCAGAAAACCCATAGGGATATTTGAAACTCCATAGGCAATATCTGAAGCCCCATGGAGATATTGGAAATCCTATAGGGAATGTCAGAGTTCCCTTAGGGATGTTGGGATTCCCATAGGGAATATCAGAAACCCCTTGGGGATATTTGAAACCCCATAGGGAATACCAGAAACCCCATGGGGAGATTGGAAACCCGTGTTGAAGGGGGTAGCCCTGTCAACGGTGCTGTCAATGGCTGCCTTATTGTGGGGAGCCTGCCTGTGCCAGGCATCCCAGCTCCACCTGCCCCTCTGTGCCATCACTGTGGGACTGAACACCTCTCCTCTGCAGGAGAATGCAGGATCCCGGGCCATGAACAACCTCCGCAGGTCTAACAGCACCACCCAGGTGACCCAGCGGGTGAACAGCGTGCGCAGGTAGGGCTCCTGCCCCTGCTCTCTGTCTGTCCCATGGATGGGGCTGTGTGATCCCCTCCTGCCTGTCCCACTGCTCTTGTCCTGTGTGGGAACCAGAAACCCTCAGAACCAAACGTTGAGCTCAGTCACAGATGCTGGGGTTTATCACCTGCCTGTAGAAAGCTGAGGTGTGGGATCTGGTTGGAGGGGAGGTCACTGGATGAGGATCTGGGGACATAGAGGGTGTTTCTGTGGCTGAGGAGCTTCTGTCACAAAAAACACCCAAGGAACTGTGGCATTCAATTAGAGTGGCCCCTCTGAACTCTAACTGGGCTGTTAGGAGGCAAAAAGTTCTTCCATCTGCAGTGACCTCCCAGGGAAGTGTGTCTGGATCAGGGTTTTAATGGAATTTTAACATTTTTGGTGCAAGAAGAGACTTTCAATGGTCAACTAGTCATAGAATAATCAAATCATCCTGGCTGGAAAGGACCTCCAGGATCATCCAGCCCAGCCCTCATCCCAGCAGCTCCCTAACCCCTAGACCATGGCCTCAAGTGCTCTAGCTACTCGTTTTTTAAACACCCCGTAAAGATGGGGACTCCACCACCTCCCTGGGCAGCCTGTTCCAATGGCCAACCACTCTCTCAGTAGACAACTTATTCCTAAGATCCAATCTAAACCTCCCCTGACACAACTTGGGGCCATTTCCCTTCATCCTGGGATCTGGGAGAAGAGTCCAGCACCAACTTCATTAAACCCTCCTTTGAGGTAGCTGTAGAGAGCAAGGTCTCCTCTCAGCCTCCTCTTCTCTAGGCTAAATAACCCCAGTTCCCTCAGCTGCTCTCCACAGGGTGTGTTCTCCAGCCCTCTCCCCAGCCTCGTTGCCCTTCTCTGACCCGGCTCCAGCCCCTCAATGTCCTTTTGATCCTCTGGCAACCAAAACTGGACCCTGCAGGACTCAAGTTGCAGTCTCACGAGTGCAGAGTACAGGGGCATCATCACTTCCCTCCTCCTGCTGGTTACCCCAGTCCTGATCCAAGCCAGGATGCCGTTAGCCTTCTTGACCACCTGGGCACCCTGCTGGCTCCTGTTCAGCTGGCTGTCACCCAGCACCCCCAGGTCCTTTCCCGCCAGGCAGCTCTCCAACCCCTCTTCCCTCAGCCTGGAGCTTCTGGGGGTTGTTGTGCCTGAACAGCCCCCTTTCCCAGTGCCACCCCTTTAACCTTCTCTATCCTGTCACTCTGCTCTGAAATCCAAGCCCTGGGTAAAACCAAATCGTTGTGTGATGGTCACTCATAACCTGTGTCCTCTCCTCTCTGCCTCCCTGGGCTCTGGGCTGAAGCTCTGAGCAGGCAGGAGACTTCCTGGCCTTCTTTGAGAGCAGTTCTGGGGGAAGAAGGAAACCAGGGTCTCTGAGCAAGACCTCCCCGGAAAAGAAAACCACGTGGAACATCTTGGTGAGGATGGGGATGTCCTGGGGTGGCTGGCCTGTGGGCTCTGTCTTCCTGACGGGTGGGAAGGTCTCCCTCAACCTGAGGGTGGGTGTTGGCCAGGCTGGCCCTTCCTCAGCCTGCTGGCAGTGCTGGGATGGTTGAGGTGGCCAGGCTTGGCCTCATCTGGCTGTCACCTGCTGCCTTCTAGTGAAGGGGCAGAGCCTTGGGGCTGCTACTGTGTTGAATGGAGGGAGAAACTGCGTTGTGAAGGAGGAGGAGGGTGGCTGAGGGAGGTGGCTGTGTTTGTAGCTGCTGATTCCGTGACAGGACGATCAGCCTCGAGCATTTCCAGGCCCCTCCAGCCCCTGCAGTGTGGAACAGCCGCTGGGGATGAGGAGGAAAGAAGCTGCTGTGCTCCTGGCAGCCAACTTCACTGCCAACAACAGGTAGGGGAGACAGTGCTGAAGCAGGACCAGGTCAGATACGGGGCAGAGCGGTGATGATGTGGTCAAGCGAGTGGCCAGGCTGTGTCTGGAAGCCACACAGGAGCTTGACAGCTGCAACAGAGAGGCTGCTTGAGGAAGGGGAATGAGTAAAACTTGAACCCTCCAAGGCCAGGAGAGACTTAAAGTCCAGACTGAGTGTGGAAGAGCCTGTTAGTTCTGTTCGGGCTCTGACTGTCTGTGTTGTCAGGTCCAAGGAGCTTCCTGTGAGGCTTCACCCCAGGGGATGCCCCGGACAGTTGCTGTTGGGTTGGGGGTGGTGGCACAGAGTGTTGGTGTCCCTGGATAGCACTTCTTCTGCTCTCTACAACAGGAGCAACAAGGGTGCGATGGGCAACTGCGTTACCACCATGGTGCACAACAACTACTCCACCTCCGAGAAGGGCCCTGCGCCCAAGAGCTCCAACCAGGCCCCCAGCTCCCTCAAGTAAGTGTGAAGTCCTGGCTCAGAGGCTCTGCTGACCCCCTCACCATGTTTGTGGCCTTGGTGTGGGGCAGGATGGTGCTGAGTAGCGTCATCTTCGTCCTCAGCAACGTCGTTAAAGCGGCCTCGAACGAGGAGGGTGAAAGCAGCAGCTTTGTGAAGTCTCAGAAGAACTTCTCCAGCAACAACATCATGACCTGCAACAACAACAGCAGCAGCAGCAGCAACCAGCCCCGCAGGAAGGAGGTGACGGAGGAGGAGGCAGAGAGGTGAGGCAGAGGAAAGAGGCAGGAGGCTTGTGCTGGTGGAGATGTGAGCTCCAGGGGGGCTTCTGCTGGTTCATCCCTGCACCGTGGGGCTCCACACTGGGGCAGGGCCCCTCTTAGTGGCTGATTTACCCTCCTCACGACGCAGCTCCACGCTTTGAGTTGTCCTCATCAAAGACACGAGTTCTTCCCACACCAAAAGTCAGATCCTGAGCAGCACAGGCTTCTCAGGAGGACCCTGAGGGCACCCTGACCCTCCCTCTCCCCACAGATTCATCCAGCAGGTGAACTCGGCCGCTGTGACCATCCAGCGCTGGTACCGTCGCCACTCGCAGCGGCACAGGGCAGCAGCAGCAGCTCTGGGGCGCTTGCTGGCTTCCAAAAGAGAGGTGAGTTGTGGCTGGCACCTCATAGCACAGGCCCTTCTGACCCCCATATTCCCTCACCTCACTGACAGGGGGATTTGAGTTACTCCAGCCATGAACTGGAGAGAAGGGGGATTTGTTTGGGGCAGTCCCTCACGGTCCAGTGAGCTGAGGAGGGTCCTGTCGGCCAGATTTGGTTCTGGGGGAGTTCAGCACCACCCAGCTCCTCGCTAGCAGCTCCCTGTAAGCAGCAGCACCACAAACCTTGTAGGATCCTTCCCTCCTGGACACACTCGTGGCCAGAAGAGCGATAACCACATCTGGACTCCTCGTGGGGAGTCAGTACCGAGTTGGCTCGTTAGAGAACAACTTGTCAGCTGCAGCTATTTGTGTGTCTCTGTGTTTAATTATTTATCTCAGTAACGACAAGTACTTGGAGCTTCTGGATGCTAGAGTCTATTTTTAAACCTTTTCTCCTCGATGGTTTCAGACCTAAATGACTAAGAACTGCACTGGGTAGCTCAGGAAAATAAGCTGCTCTTGAGTGGAGAGGAGAAGAGGGCTCTAGAGATGGGAAGCCTGGCCATAGGGTGGCCTCTGGTGCCCCTCTGCTGTGGGTGTTGGGTGCTGGAGAGCTCCCAGTAACCCTCCTCCCCCTCCTCCCTGGAAGGAAAGGCAGCAGCACTTGGATGAAGGGAATATCCTGGATTTTCAGGAGCAGAAGGATGAGGAACGCCGCAAGATCCGGGAGGAGAAGGCACGTGTGGCCCGACGCGCGGCCATCCAGGTAGAGTTGAGGCAAGAGCAGTGAAGGAGGCTCCTCCTCTGCCTCCCTGGGGGATTTGCACGACGCAGAGCTCCAGCCAGCCTTGGAAACAGAGTGTTCCCTGCAGAGACGAAGGTGCCACGCAGCCGCTTCCCGCTGAGCTGCTGCCAAGCCTTGACAGCTCAGTCAGAGCTTGTGAAGCTGGTGCTGCTTGCCATCGGGTTTGGGGGGAAAAGTGTGGCTGTCTTCTAACAGGGGAGCTATATCTGCAGCTCCTCGGGGCACCCTGGGAATGGGATCTGCTTTGGGAATCCCTTGGGCTGGGGAATGTGAGCACCACATTCTGCCTGCTCCCAGGAATGGCTGGAGCTCTGGGATGATGCAGGGGGCTGTGTGCTGGCACAGCTGAACACGTAGTGGGGGTTTTAAACTCCCAGTTTCTCTTTGTTCTAAATTAAATCCTGTTTTATTTAGGGAGAGGGAGATCAGGGCAGATGCAGCTGGGGCACGGTAACAGCCTCATAAACACATGCTGGTGCCCAAGTGACATCCTAGCACTTGGCTGGTCCGTGCGTGGCCCTAGGGATTCAGAGGAAGGGTACGTGAGCAGCCCTCATTCAAGTGAGCAACTGGGACACCTGCTCAGGGCAGAGCTGGAGTCCCTCTGCTCTCCAGAGCTGTTGTCAGCCCAGCAGAGACCTGGAGCTGGTGGAGTGGGGCCAGAGGAAGTCCCAGAGATGCTGCTCTGGACTTGCTGCTGTGGTACAGGCTGGGAGAGCTGGTGGGTTTAGCTGGAGAAGAGAAGCTACAGAGTGGCCTTTCAAGGCTTAAAGGGGCTGGTGAAGAAGGTGGGGACAACCTTTTCAGCAGGGGCTGTGGGACAGGACAGATGATGATGGTTAAACTTACAGAGGGAGACCCAGACTGGAGAGGAGGAAGAGATTATTGGTGTTGAGGGTGGGGAGAGCCTAGCCCAGGGTTCCCAGAGAGGTGAGAGAAGTCCCATCCCTGGCACCATCCCAGATCATGATGGCCCTTGGGACTCTGAGCACCCTGCTCTATGTGGGGATGGCCTTGCTCAGGGCAGGGGGTGGCACTGGAGAGGCTTGGAAGGTTCTTCCAACCCAACCCAACCCAACCCAATGCTTCTGTAATTCCTGTTAACCCTTAACCAACCAGCATGTGGGTTGTCTCCATTTCCCAGCCCACACAAACACAGCCTGCACTGGGCCAGACACTGGCAGCCCCTCTGTCCCTGCAGGAACTGCATCAGCAAAGGGCCCAGAAGGCTTCAGATGCCAAGCTCTTGGCAGAGGGAGACCCTGGGCTGGTGAAGGAGAGCAGAAGGGGAGTGAAGAAGAAACCTGCCAAGGCAGCTGTTGCCTGCAACACCAGCCCCACCAGCAGCAGCCCCAAAGCCAACAATGCTGGTCAGTCCTGCCCAAGGGTCCCCAGTGGTGTTGGAGCAGCGTGGGATGGGATGGGAGCAACTGCTCCTGAGAGGCTGCTTGTGGCTGGTGCCTGAGACAACTCTGGCTCCTGCAGAGGCAAATTTCCACTCGGTGTCTGCGGAGGCAGAAGGAGGTGGCCTGACAGAGCTTAGCTCAGTGCCCTCGCGGGACCCCAGACTGGAAGATGAGCTGCAGGTGGGTCTGGCTTTGCCTCCTGGAGCTTTGGAGCCTCCGTGGGCTTCAAGGGGATCCAGCAAACCCTGCAAAGTGTGGTGCCTTCTCCCTCAGGACGTGAGCTCCAGAGAGACCGGTGCTGAGGATCTGGAGACGGTGGCGACTGCTGTCAGCAGGGCCCAGTCTAAGGTGACACTCAGTGAGCTGCTGGACACCCTCAGGCTCTTGGAGGAAGAGCCAGAGCTGCTGCCCCCACCAAAGTTCCTCAAGAAGGACAGATACGCCTGGATAGATGGGGTGAGTGTGGGATGAGGCTGGCAGACAGCAATGAGGAGAGCAGGGTCCTCCATGAGCTGCCTTCTCCCAGAACCTGCTGGGTGCTGGAGGCTGGAAATGCAGCTGGTTCATGGCCAGAATAGGCAGTGGGGGGAGTCTGGAGGCAGTGGGGGGAGTCAGGAGCAGCTGCAAGAAGGATCAAAACCACATGAGGGGCTGTGTTAGCACTAGGCTGATTAATGGGGGGCTGTAGGAGAACTGGGCTCCTCTGATGGAGAAGAGCCAGTGCTGCTTCCCACTGCAACTCAAGTCCCCTTGGTGCTCCATCACTGCTCTGCCTGCCCGCAGGAGCCCAGTTCCAATTCCCTGACCACGGATAACCTGGAGAGATTTGGGAAGCTGAACCACTCCCCGGGGGTCCCTGAGGAGGGGGCTCTGCTCTCAGAGGCCAAACTCCAGAGCATCATCAGCTTCCTGGATGAGATGGAGAAGTCGGAGCAGGAGAGACCGCGGTCAGCCGCCTCGGCCACACAGCGGGAGGTGAGGCTGGTTGAGACCCCGGTGAGGGTTTGGAGGGGGGGGTCTCCTTGTCCTGGCTCCAGGTGGTCCCCAGCATCCTATAACTGCGCTTTTTCCCCCTCTGTGGCAGGGTCTCCTGTCAGAAGAGGAGCTGGCTCACTTGGAGCAGGCGTCAGCTGTTGCCACAGAGGTCACAAGCTCCATCATGAGGCTGAAGCTGGAGGTGGAGGAGAAGAAAAGAGCCCTCAGCCTGCTGCAGACTGCACTGGTGGGTGAGCCCCACCTGCTTGTTCGCTGGGGAATGGAGACCTGGAGCCCTCAGTGGAAGTTTCCTGGGGCTTCCAAGCTCCTCAGGGCTCTACAAACAGAGATTCCCATGCCACAGGCCCAGTTGCCAGGTCCTTCCCAGTGTCCTGTGGGCTTTGTTGGGATTTCTCCTTGCTGCCCTGTAGTCTGGATCCAGCGACCAGCGATCCAGTCAGGAGCTGAGCTGAGCCCTTTTGTTCTGCCCTCACGGGGCGGGAGATGAGGCCCTCTGAGTACCAGGGACTTGGATTCAGCTCAGTTCCTCCTCATTCTGTCCTGACAGTGCCTCCCAGAGTCAGTAGTTGTCTCCTGGGGCTGGTGAAACTTCTCCCTCTAACACCCTGTGGCTGTTCCAACAGGCTCAGCAGCGGGAACTGACTGTCCGTCATGTCAAACAGACGGAGAAGGAGCTTGGCCACCAGCTCCAGCTGCAGAGGGAGCAGTACGAGGCGGCGATCCAGCGGCACCTGGCCTTCATCGACCAGGTAGGCTGCCTCCCCCCAGCTCAAACCCACTCTTGTGAAGGCAGAAGCTGGGGTGGCTCTGCCTGATGCCTACTCTGCACCCTGCCCAGCTCATTGATGACAAGAAAGTGCTGAGTGAGAAGTGTGAGGCCATGGTGCTGGAGCTGAAGCAAGTGGACCAGAAGTATGGCAAGAAGATGACGCAGATGCAAGAGCAGCATGAGCTGGTGAGGGGATAGGGAAGGTGTTGGGGGGACACACAGAATCACACAGAATTAGTGGTTTTGGAAAAGCCCTCTGAGCTCATCCAGCCCAGCCCAGGACTTAACATCACCCCATTGGCCAGACCAGGGCACTAAGGGGCAGGCTGTTCAACACCTCTATGGATGGAGACTCCCCCATTGCCCTGGGCAGTCCATTCCAGTGTCTGAGCACCCTTTGAGTGATGAAGGGCTTCCTAACATCCAGCCTAACCCTCCCTTGGCAGCTTCAGGCCCTGCCCTCTCCTCCTGGTGCTGGTTGCCTGGGAGAAAAGCCTGACTCCCACCTGAATACAACCTCCCTTCCCTTCAGGGAGTTGGAGAGAGGGAGAAAGTGCCCCTTGAGTCTTCTCTTTTCTAGGCTAAACACCTCCAGCTCCTTCAGCCTCTCCTCATCAGTCCCTTCCCCAGCCTCGTTGCTCCTCTGGACCTTCTGCAGCCCCTCAATCTCTTTCTTGAAGTGAGGGGCCCAACAGTACTCAAGGGGAGGCCTCCCCAGTGCTCAGGATGGGGAAACACCTCGCGTTGGCACCACAAACATGCTGGCACTGAGGGGTTTCTGTCTGAGCTGGGTGACTTCCAGATCCTTTACAGGAGCTGGGCTGCTCTAGGAGCTAAATGGGGAGAAGTTTATGAAGAACTAACAGAGCTCTGGGGGTTTCACTGGGCTTTTCCCCATGAAAAGCAGCACCCAAACACACAGAGGGCTGTTGAGGCTTTGCTGGCTCACAGCTCTGCAGTAGGCAGAGCTCCTCCTGCAGATGGACCCTGCTTGGCTCTCCCTGCACAAGACCTGGTGAGGAAGGGACTGTGGGACTCATCCTGGCTTTGCTCCCCCTTTGTCTTGCAGCAGAGGAGCTGCCTCTGTTCTGTCTCCTCCCCAGCAGGGTGGGAGCAGCCTGGGCACCCTCTGACTCCTCAGCCCCTTTGTCCACGGACGCTGCCTTCTGCCCACTGCTCTCTGTCCCTCTGCTCTCTTGCCCCCCTCCTCTGCGATTCCCCTTCTCTCTCCATCCCCTCCTTTCTCTCTCCCCAGGTCTGGCGCACTTTGGGCCCCTTTTGTGAGGTAAACGTGGTCTTTGCTCTTTGGTTTTGTGTGCCTTGCCCTCCTGCTCCAGCAGTCCCACGATGGAGCTTCTTTGGGCTCTTTGTACTGACTTTTCCTGCTCTTTTTCCCCCAAAAGGAGCTCCTGGGCTCTGTGGAGTCCCCCTACTCCTTTCCCCCACGGTGGCTGTGGAGTGTCCAGCCTTGTGCTGGTCCTCCAGAGCTGTAGCTCATCCCACCTCCTACTTGTGGCCATCACCTACCCCAGCTAGAGCTATTTGTAGCCAGGCTGAGCTTCCCATCAACTACTCCCTGTCTCACCAGTAGCCCCAGTGCAGAAGTACTCAGCTGACAGCTTCAGCAGCTGGTTGTGCTGGGGAGCAGGACCTGGGGGTTTCCCCAGCGTTTTGAGCTGGAGAGCAGTGGCTGTGCAGCCCTCCAGGTTTTTAAGGGGTTCGGGGTGCTGCCGGAGCTTGGTCTGTGGCAGAGCCCTGGTGTTGGGGGTCAGTCTGTCTGTCCTGCTGGACACGGTGTCACACGCAGCCTCATGTGGTGGCAGTCAGGACCATCAGCTGCAGCCCCAGTCCCCTCTTCTTCTCGTAGCTGCTCTTGTGTCTCAGCCAGAGAGGCTGAGATTTTGCTCTTTTCCTCCTGTGGGGCAGCAGCAGCCCCATCCCATGAAAGAGAGATGGAGAGGAGCCTACAGCTGCTGCTCTGAACTGGGAGGACTGGCCTGGCCAGGGGTCACCTGCTTTTGCCAGCATCTCCATCCCTGACGGCCTGCGAGGGGGTTCTCTGCTTGCTTGTCTCTGAAGATTTTCCCTGCTTCCTTCCAACCAGGAGATTAAGAAGCTGAAGGAGCTGATGAGTGCGACCGAGAAAATCCGTCGGGAGAAGTGGATGGATGAGAAAACCAGGAAGATCAAAGAGCTCACTGTGAAAGGTGCGGGATGGAGTTGGCATGGGGCGGGGCGGGGTGGGGGTCGTGTTGTGCTGCTCCAGGAGTGGGGCTGTGGCTGCAGAAGCTGCCTGAGCTCAGGGAAGAGCTGCTCAGCATACGGACACAAAAACCCTAGTGCTCCCCCCCGACCCCTCTCAGCAGCTGGTCCAGGGCACTGGTTTTGGGGTCTGGGCAGCCCTGGGGTGGAGCAGTAACTGGCCTTCCCACTGCCCCAGGGCTGGAACCAGAGATCCAGAAGCTCATTGCCAAGCACAAGCAGGACATCAGGAAGCTGAAGATGCTGCACGAGGCAGAGCTGCTGCAGTCGGATGAGCGGGCGGCCCAGCGCTATGGCCAGCAGGCCCAGGAGCTGCGGGGTCTGCTGGAGCGGGAGAAGGAGGAGCAGAGCCAGCGGGAGAGGGAGCTGGCCCGGCAGCGGTACAGCAGCGTGGGGAGGGGCTCTGTGGGGGTGAGGATTTGGGCTCCTGGCATGGGGGTGGTGTCCAGCACCCACCTGTCGTCTGGCTGCTGCTATTTGCAGCTGTTAGTCACAGAATCACAGTCGTTTGGGTTGGAAAAGCTCTTTCAGCTCCTTGAGTCCAGCTGCTCCCCCAGCTCTGACCCCTGTGTCTCTCACCCCACATCTCCACAGCTTTGCAACCCCTCCAGGGACAGGGACTCCCCCACTATTGGGGTGGACAACCCTTGTGGGGCAGAAACTCTCAGGGACAACCTCAACCTCCCCTGGGGCAACTTGAGGCTGGCTTCTCTTGTCTTGGGGAGAAGAGAGTGACCTCTACCTGGCTCTCACTTTGTGAAGTTCAGGGAGCTGTGGAGAATGAGTTCTCTCCTGAGCCTCCTTCTCTCCAGTTCAACCCCCCAGTTCCCTCAGCCCCCTCCTCACAGCACTTGTGCTCCAGCCCCTTCACAGGTCAAAGAACATTAGGGATAGGAGTGGACCTCAAAAGATTATCTAGTCCAATCCCCTTGTCAGAGCAGGACCACCTAGACCGAGTCACACAGGAACATATCCCAGGCAGGTTTTAAACATCTCCAGAGAAGGAGATTCCACAACCCCCCTGGACAGCCCCTTCCAGTGCTCTGTCACCCTCTCCATCTCCGTTGCCCTTCTCTGGACCCATTCCACCCCCTCAGTGCCCTTTGGGTGTGAGGAGCCCAACCTGATTCCAGGATTCAAGATGAGGCCTTCCCAGTGGCCAGTCCAGGGGGACAATCCCTGCCTTGGCACAGGATGCCATTGGCTTTCTTGAACACCCACTGGCCCATCTCCAGCCTCTGGTGGCCAACTCCCCCAGGTCCTTCTCCCCAGGCAGTTTCCCGCTGCACTTTCCTGGCCTGGAGTGATGCTGGGGTTTGTGGCCACTGGGAGCAGCTCTCTTCTCCCCATCAGCCTAGGGTGGGAGAAGTTGGTGAACCAGGTGCATCTTCTGGTGGTTGGGTGGAGATGGATGGATGGGATAGGATGGATGGATGGGATAGGATGGATGGGGTGGGATGAAATGGAATGGGATGGGCATGATGTGAGATGGAATGAAGAGGCAGATAGTTGCCCAAAGCTGAACACAGCAGCCGCTCTGCCGTGCAGGTGTGAGCAACAGCTGGAGCAGGAGGAGCAGGCACTGCAGCAGCAGCGGCGCCGCCTCTACGCAGAGGTGGCCGAGGAGAAGGAGCGGCTCAGCCAGCAAGCAGCCAGGTGAGCGATGCTGAGGGCTACTGGGATCCCTCAGGGCTCTGGTGGTGGGTGGGCTCGAGGACTCATCCCAAGCAGGGAGCACCCACGGGAGCTGCGCTCTGTGTGGGCAGGCAGCGAGCGGAGGTGGAGGAGCTGCGGCGGCAGCTGGAGGCCAGCAGCTCGGCTGTCGCCAGGGCACTGAAGGAGGAGTACAGCAAGGAGAAAGAGGAGCAGGAGCGGCGGCATCAGGTCAGGTTCTCCCCTGGATGGGGCCCTTTTTGGGCCTTGTGCCAGCATGAGGCTCCTGTTGGCCCCACTGAGCCCTGTGTGGGGCTAGAGCTGAGCCGCTGTCCTGCCTCTCTGCAGGCAGAAGTGAAGGTGCTGAAGGAGCGGCTGGAGATTGAGAAGCAGGCATGGGAGGCCAGTTATGTGAAGAAGGAGGTAACAGCAAGGGCTGCCCTTGTCCAGCCCCCTCCTCGGCTGCTCTGAGCAGGATGGAGCCAGTGGTGGCCCTGTCTGTCCCCAGGAAGCCTGGCTGCTCTCCCGGGAACGGGACCTTCGGGAGGAGATGAGGAAGGAGAGAGATAAAGAGATCGAGCTGGTGATCGAGCGCCTGGAGGCCGACATGTCCTCCGCCAAGGAGGAGTGTGAGCGGGCAGCGGAGAGCAGGTCTGGGGTCCTCTCAGCAAGGAGGAGGGAGCCTGCGACCTCAGCGCCCCATGGGCTGAGCCAGGCTGCTTCTCCTTTCCCTCCGTTAGGATCAAGAGGATCCGGGAGAAGTATGAGGTGGAGCTGCAGGAGCTGGAGAGGTCAGAGCGGAAGCTGCAAGAACGCTGCAACGAGCTGAAGGGGCGGCTGGTGGAGCTGGAGGGGGAGAGCGTTCGGCTGCAGGGGCTGCTGAAGCACAAGGAGCAGGAGGTGGAGGAGATCCGGAAGGTGGGTGAGGAGCAGGGCCTGGTGCTCCGTGCCCTGGCATCGCACTGTGTGGGTCAGTGCCTGGGTGTCAGCTCCGTGTCTGGCCCCAGGTGAGGGATCAGCTAGCCCAGGAGCGGAGCAGCCTGATGGAGGTGATCCGGCAGGAGTTCACTGACAGGCTGCTGGGGACCGAGGAGGAGAACAAGCGGCTCAAGGCGGAGATGGCAGAGCTGAGAGCCCGGCAGCGCCTGGAGCTGGACAGAGTGGCAAGGGAGAAGGACCAGGAGCTGGAGGAGGTTCACAGGAGGTGAGGCTGCCTCGGTCTGGGGCTGTGGGCTCAGAACTGGCCCAGGCTGCAGTGCAGGAGTGTGTCTGCAGGGCTGGGAGCTGGGTTTGGTGTCAGGCAGTCTTCCTCATCCCCTCAGTCTGTCTGAGGGGGAGGCATTTTGCAAGTAAAAGGAGAATGGGAAGGGGAAGGAAGCGTCTCCTGCGGGATCTGGGATCTGCGTGGGGTAGAGCTGTCCCGCCTGTCTGCAGGGAGCACACGGAGCTCGCTGGCTTCCCCAGATCCTGCTGAGGGATTCCCACTCACTCCAGTGCCCGGGTCATGCCCTGATGATGCGGGGGATCCCCTTTCCACCCCCATCCCTTACAGCAGCCTTGCAGAGGCTGGAACACAGGAATCCTGGTGCTCCCAGAGCTGTGGGGACGAGTCTGCCTGCAAGGCAGCAACTGTGAGCCTGAGAAATAGGGAGGAACATCAGCCCCCCACAGTTCATTAATTAAGTCTTGTGAAGCTGTTGTCCCAGTCTTCCTGCAGATTACTCCCTCCAAGCTCCATGACTCCCACCAGGGGAATAAGGGGGCTTTTAGCCTCGAGTTGCTGCTCTTCGGGTGGGAGGAGAGGGGCTGTGCATTCCCCAGCACTGAAATCCACCCTGCTGGGGCTTGGGGCCAGCTGGGGATGGGGTCCTCACCCCAGTTTGAAACTGGGCACCAGGGACAAGGTGCTTACCCTCCCTATGTGTCTGCTTAGAGTGAAGGCAGCGGTAATGAAAAAGGAGGAGAGTGTGAGCAGCCTTCGGAAGCAGTACGAGGTGAGTGAGGGGCTTCAGGGGGTCCTGGGCCCCCACCTCCGGGTGCAGTGAGCTCCCCCTTCCCCTGTGCTCTGTTTCAGGCGGCTGTGCAGAGAGCTGAGCGCCTGGAAGCCCTTCTGGAGCAGCAGCGAAAGCAGCTGCTGGCCACCAAATGACCAACCCAAGTGACCACCAACTTGCCTCACAGATCTGGGGGAGGCTCTGGATGTGCCTGAGAGGGCTCTGGATGTGCCAGGGGATGCTCTGGATGTGCCTAGAGAGGCCAGGCTCTGCCTTCCCACCCTCCCTCCTCATTTATCACAGCCCAGTCCCGGTGCTGTGTCCATGGATCCATTGGTGCTTGGTGGTTCTGCGTATCCAATAAATCCCCACTGGTTTCTACAGCTGTTCCTGTCCCCTCTGTGTGTCCCCTCCAGATGAAGGGGTTGAGGTGGAGTCTCTGCCCCACAGCATCCTACACCTTCCACAGGGGTTTGTCTCTCCCCAGGACCAGCTGCTCCTCCTACCCCTATGTTCATCCCCCTGCTGTGTTCCTGCATCCCAAGCCCTTCCCCATTGTGGCATGTGAGGGATCACTGGGGCAGGGCTGTGCTTGGAGGGGGGACCAAACAGCTGATGATGTTGAGGTCCAGGGGCTGAGCTGAACCCCCCGGTTCGCCCCTAGCCATCAAAAAGGGATGGATGGAGGTGGGATCTGCCTTGCCTTGACAGCGTCCTGCTCTGCTCCCAAAACGAGCTCCCCATGATGGGGCAGGGGGATGGTTCTGGGGGAGGATGTGACCCCACAGCCTCTGTTACCTGCAGATCTCTCAGCACCCTCCAGCACCTCCAGGAAGTGCCTGGGCTGGGCTGCTGCAGCTGCTTCCTCTGGCTCCTCTGCTGCCTCTTCCCTCTGAGGAGCACGGGGCTGGGTGTGTGGGGTGAGCCGAGCTTTGCTCCTGGCATTCCCAGGGTCTTTCCCATCCCTCCTCCGATCTTCCCCATCCTGGGGCTTCCCTCTGTCCCCCTGCACTGCTGCCAGAGCCCTGTCCTTCCCCACTGTGCTGGGGAGCTGCAGGGTGAGGGGTGCAGAGCAGGATGCTGTCAGGGCAAGGCAGATCCCACCTTCTTGTTGATGACTAGGGAGGAACTGGGGGCCTCAGCCCCAGAGTCCCCCCCTCCCCAAGCCCCTCTGAGCCCCTTTGGATGCACAGCAGGGCCGGGGAGGAGCTGCAGCCCCATTTTCCCAGGAAAGGCCTGGCGCTCTGTTTGTTTTCACTGGGTTTTGCTTTTCTAAGCACTGTTTCCTCTGCTTCTGCCTTCTGCCCCGGTGCTGCCTCCCCTTGGGTCACTCCACAGCCCTTTGCTGGACTCTCCCGCTCTGGGTGCAGCCCTGACTGGGTGCTGGGCACTGGGTGCTGCTGTTATAAAATCTATTAATTATGTGAAATGTGGGAGAAGAGGGGATCAGCCCCCTCCCTGCCTGTCTAGGGGGCTCTGCCTGCACCCGGTACCCCATCCAGTGTCACCAGCACCCACACATGATCCCCTGGGTGCTCCAGGTGCACGACCCCACACCAGCAGCCTCTGCGTGGGGCTGAGCCCTGCCCTGGGGCTCCATCCTGCAGCACCTTCCTCTCCCTGGCACCACTGGGGCTCATTTCTAGGCCAGCGCTGGGTCCAGGAGTGAAGGCATCGGCGCCCTTGCGTAACGGGATACAGATTTTCCCCGCCTGGCTGCCCCTACCCCGCTCCTCTGCCAGCGCCTGCTGCCCCCCGCCACCCCACAACCTGAGGGCACAAGCTTCCCCCCTGGTGTGAGTATCAGTGGGGTGGCCTCACCCGAGACTCTCAATGTGTGAGACTGGGCTGGGGTGAGGGGAGCCTGCAGGGCTGGGAAGGAGGTCAGGAGCACAGGGAGCTTTTGGCAGGCTCTGCGCAGGGATCGCAGCTCAAGCTGGTGTCTGCCCCGCAGCGGATTAGCCGTGGCCCCAGACAAATCAGCCGGGAAGCAGGTTGGCAGCAGCCAT
The DNA here is from genome assembly GCA_013400115.1 of Rhinopomastus cyanomelas. Taxonomy (NCBI): domain Eukaryota; kingdom Metazoa; phylum Chordata; class Aves; order Bucerotiformes; family Rhinopomastidae; genus Rhinopomastus; species Rhinopomastus cyanomelas. Next base: position 24,000 of record VXBP01010430.1, read on the forward strand.
ACGGGGTAATCTCCCTGGCTAATAGGGGCAAGCGTGCCCCTTCCCTGCCCGAGATGCTGTGGCGCTGGCTGGGCTGGTGCCACCCTGTTCCCAGGGGTCTTCCCTGGGTGCCACCGTCCCCCATCAGCTTAGGGCTGCACCCTGAGGAGGGTTCTTGCACCCTGAAGAGGGTGCTTCCACCCTCAATTCCTCATTGGGGTCTTCTCACTGCAAGGAACTAGGGTGAGAGGAGCAAGGTGGGTGGGTGGCTGGAGGCTCAGGGTGGGCTCAGGGGTGCTGGTGGGGTTGGGGGGACTCCAACATAGCTCAAGGACGTTGCTCTGTGTGGGGGCAGCAGGTGACAGCAGGGTGCCCAGTGTGACTGAGGGGCACTGGGGGTGGTCAGAGGTGCCCAGTTACGCCTCGGGGTGGGAGCTGGGTCAGGAGGGAGGCTGAAGGGAGCTGCTGGCTGGCAGCACCAGGTTTGTTTTCCCAGCAGCCTGTAGGTTTTCCAGGCCAGCTCCATTTGGGGTGAGAGTGCCCTGTTCCACGCAGGGCTGCTCTGCAGGCTGCGAGCCTTGTGAAAAATGAATGGGGTTTGCAAAATTTGGATCTTAAATATTAAAACCAGTGGTGGAGAAGCTCAAGTCCTGCAGAGCAGCCTCCAAACAGGGCTCAATTGGGATGGGGTGGGATGGGATGGGATCATCCCACCGTGATCCCAAAGGAAAGTCATACCCAGGTTCCTGCTTGCTCTTTGGGGCTGGGATTTGGGACTTGTTGACTGACTGCACCCACAGCTTTGCTGGGGGCTGGTGGGGAGCTGCTGGGGTCTGCTCCGTAAAGGGCTGGGAACGTTCAGTTGTAGGTCTCCCATGTTTGCAGGGCTCATTCCCACATGCTGGGGACATGGTGTTGAGTGCACTAGGCTGAGTTGGGTGGCCCTGCAGAGGGCTGGTTCCCCATACCCCCAGCCCAATAGGGACCCCAAGGCGTTGTCAGAGGGGATTTGCTCCCCCATCCCAGGATGTAGGTCAGAGATTTCTGGTGCAGGGGGTGTCCAGCTGGGGTGCAGAGTAGGAGCTGAGGGGTGTGGGACTGTGTTGGGGGGTTCAGGACTGCTCTGGGATTGCTTATGTGGAGCTGCCTGGAGCGTGAGGATCTGACTGAGATGGGCTGGGAGCTAGAGCCACCCATCCTGTCCTCAGTTCCCATTAGTGGTCTCTATTCCTGGGAAACCAGCAGGGCCAGGTTGGGGGCATCCTGGTCCCATTACCAGACTGCATGTAGGGGCGTCCTGGTCTGAACTGTGTGAGGGTGGTGATGGCTCCAATGTGGGATGGATGGATGGGATGAAGGGTGTTGGATGGCTGGTCCCAGTGTGTGATGTATAGCAGGGGGTTTGGGATGGCAGGTCCCGGTGTGGGATGGATGACGGATGGATAGGGTGGTGTTGAGGGGGGTTGTTGGACGGAAGGCAGCCGTGTGGGATGGGTACAGGCAGGGTGGGGATAACAGGTCCCGGTGCAGTGACAGTTCCTGGTGTAGGATGGATGGATGGCTGGATGAGGGAGAGGGTGGGTGGTTGTGGAGGTGTAGGATGGCAGCTCCCGGTGTGGGACGGGTGGGTGGATGAGATGGGGTTGGGTGGGGGGCTGTTGTTGGACGGCAGCTCCCGTTACAACCANCGCCGCCGCCGCCGCCGAGCCCAGCGTGGGGCCAGCGGGAGCCGCGGGCCGGGAGGCTCCGGCCGCGCCATGGGCCGCCTCTCCGCCGCCGCTGCCGCTGCAATGTCGGCTGCCTTCCTCAGCCCCAGCGTCGCCTTCAGCTCCCACCTGGACCCCGGTGAGTTGCCGCAGCACCGACACCCGTCGCCCGCATCGCATTCCTCCCCGAGACCGGCACCAGGGGGGTCTCTCCCGCGGTACCGCTGGTTCGGCTCTGGTTCGGCTTCCGCCCCCACATCCACCCACCCCCTCTCCGGTATCGTGAATCGTGCTTTGCCGGTATCGCTGCGGCTGTTCGTGCCGGTGCATCGTGCCGGGATACCGAGCCGTGCCGTTACACTGAGCCGAGCCGGGACACCGAGCGGCACCGGGAGCAGAGCACCCCCCTCGTCCCCACGCGATGCCGCTCGCTGGGTGCCCGTCTGGGACATCCCCGGGGCGGGTGCGGGGTGGGAAACGGCGGACCTGGAGGGAGGTGATTCTGCGCCCCCCACCCCGGGGGGCTGCGCTGGCTCCGGGGGCATCTCCGGGCTGGAGATGGAAGGAGAACCCCGGGGATGGGGAGCGGGAGGAGGATGGTGCCGGAGAGTGGGGTGGGTAGGGGGTCAGCGGGACCCCCCTGGGCTGGGGGGGGCTGTCTGGGAGCGGCTGCTGTCGGGGGGCAGGCGGTTACATAATGAGCCCGGTGCGGCCTCGGCCGCGTCGCAGCTGCAGGAAGATGCTGCAGCCTCGGGAGCCGAGCGGGGCCGGCTTTTGTGTGGCTGCGTGTTCGGGGGCTGCTGCTGCGGCAGTCCCCCCCGCCTTCGCCTCTGCCTCGGCTGCTCGGCTGCCAGAGCCCTCCCGTCCCTGCCGGTACCGCGCATCGTCCGTCCCGGTATCCCACGTTATCCCTCCCGGTATCGCACATCGTCCCTCTCGGTAGCACACGTCTTCCGTCCCGGTATCTCACGTTATCCCTCCCAGCATCCCATGTTATCTCTCCTGGTTTCCCAGATTATCGGAGAGGCTGCCGGTGCTCCCGGTACCGGCCCTTTGTTTATCAGTCCGGGCGAAAACGTGGGTTGGGGTCCAGCGTTCAGCTCCCGCGTCTCCCCGTCGCCTCCTGCATCTCCCCCATCCCCTCCTGCATCTCCCCCATCCCCTCCTGCATCACCGCGATGGAGCTGAAGCATCACCAGTGCCCATCACGGCTCTGGCTGTTGGTGCTGGGCTCTCAGTTGGACCCCCAGTGCCTCCATCCCTCCCGCTGCCCCTTCCCTGGGCTGATGGACGGTCGGAGTCCAGGCTGGGATCTCAAAGTGACCCCCCGTGGGACTCCCCACGCCACGGTCCCGGTGCCAGAGACTGTTCCCAGCCCTCTCGCTATCGATGTCTGCTCCAGAGGGAACCTCTTTATTTGCAAGGAAAATGTGGCGGCGCTGGCAGCGGGGCTGCCTTGGCCATCCCCAGTGCCAGCGCGATGCCTCCTCGCTGAGCTGGTGAAGGAGGTGCCCCATTTGCCATCTGAACCCACCCCCCAGCTGGTGATTTATTGGGCTCCTGTGCTTGGAAATCCCTTCAGCAAGTAGATGCCGGTTGCTGCCCATCGCTACCCGTTGCTGTGCCACCACATGCCCAGGCCCTGCCACATGGCTGCCACCCACGGCGCCTGCCATGGGAGGGGAGTTAAAGGGTGGTGGTGGTGGGGACAATCTGTGGTGCCTCTGTTGATCTGGTTGGTTGGGCAGCACCTTCTGCCTGCCTGGCATCACGGTGCCAGCCTGGCTACCCTGGGGTGCATTGTGCCAGCGTGGAAGAGGAGGAAGCGCTCTGTGAGACTCCTTGGCACTGTGGCCAAGAGATGGGATGGGTCTGGGGGTGTCTGATAGCCCTGTGTCCCCCTGGGGAGGAACAGTGCCACTGTGGGGACGGTGAGAGTGGTGTCACCAGTGGGTGGCAGAGGGATGTGCCAACCGCAGCAGCCCATGCGCCAGCCTCAGCTGCTGTTGTTGGTGACGCCGCTTGGCTCAGGCAGCAGAGGTGCCCACGCCGGGCTAGTGTTCACTGCTCGAGGGAAGGCTGTGCCAGCGGGTCCCAGCCTGGCAGCCTCATGGGTCCCATCTTGCTTCAGCCAGACCCAGAGATTATCCCGCAAGGTGCCCGCAACACCAGAGCCACTGGTGGGCACTGAGTGGCAAGAGACAACAGCAGGCTGCTCACCCCAGGGCTGGGGATGGGCTGCTCGAGGGTGCTGGGTGCCTGATCCCTGCCCTGGCAGCACCGTGAGCTGCAGTGGCCTGGCTGAGCAGACACGGGCAGAAGTGTCATGTCCCCCAAGTGGGCAGCGCTTGGCTTTGGGCTCAACAGCAGCCTCTTCCTCTTGTGATGAAGCTGCCTGGGCACTTCTTTGGAGGGGAAAGTTTGCCCCGTCTCAGACCCTTTTTCCTCCCTTTGGCCACTCTGGTCCTTCTCTGTCCTGTGGCAGCAGGTGGCATCAAAGGGCACTGGTGGCATCACCGGTGGCATCGCTGGTCACTGCACTGGCTGCAGGACAGAGACCCTGTGGTATAGAGGGGGTTGAGACCAAGGGAGTGTCCCCCAGTCCTGTGGTTTTGGTCCTGGCTGGCACACGCTGCCATCTGCTGCCAACCACTGCCATTGTCTGCCCAGGCCACGCGGTGGCAACAGCTGGATGAGAGTTGCTACTTCGTATCCAGCATCAGCACCCGCTGCTGGCACGGGGGTGGGATGGAATCTGGAGGGGCTACAGTGATAACGGGGCTGTGGCACCCAGAATGGCCCCAGCACCACAAACCCAGGACCAGGCAACCCCGAGCACCCTGGCACCAACTATGCTGCCAGCTGCTGCCAATGTCAGGGGAGTCCAGGGGTCAGTGCCACTGGGTGGAACTGGGTATGAAGGGGGCATTTGGGGTTGGGATGTAGGAGGAGAAGGTGGCTATGTGGGGGTACGATGTCCACGAGGCCAGTTGGCACCGTGTCCCATATCCCACCTAGCCTTGGGCTTCCCATGAGGTGCCAGCAGGAGCTGGGCACACGGGCAGGGGAGTGAGTGCTGGTGCCCACAGGGATGCCAGGGATGGGCAGCGTTGTTGTGGCACAGGGTCACCCCCTGTCCTGGCACAGCCTGACAGCTGGGCTGCTGTGGGAAATGAGGTTGGCACAGCTCTGCGGTGCCACAGGGATGGGGGGGCTCTGCTTCTGGGGCATCCTCACTTTGTCCCCCACTTTTGTACTCTTTCATGCCCCTGCCACCCCACTCCCCTGCCCTACAAGTCCTGGGAGCCAACACAGACCCCCATCAAAGCCAGTTAGGGGAAGTCAATGTGCCAGGGCAGGAAGGGCTCTATGCCCACTGTTGGGGGCAGTGGTTTGTGATTCAGCCACCCTGCCTGGCACCCCCAGCCTTTGTGGGACACTTGTGTGCCAGGGCATCCCATGGGCTCTGCCTGCTCCAGTGCCATACAGCTGAGCATCACTGTCCCAGTGGCACCAGGGGATGTGGGGCAGAGCTGGCACTGCCAATATGCTGCCCAGCTCAGGGAAGGCTGCAGTATGCACCAGCTCCCAGGGTCACATCCTGCCTCCTGTGGGGCAGAGGGATGGGGGTCTGGGCAGTGGCACTGCCCATCTGGCACAAGGTTCTGCCCATCAGGAGTGGCTGAGCTGGAGGGACCCTGTGGGCACCAAGAGGGTGATGGTGTTGGCACAGAGAGAAGCTGGGCTCTGCTGACTCAGCATGCCCAGTGGCGGGGAGATAAATCTCCTGTGGGCATTAACCCCCCTGGCACCCAGGCAAGTGTCGGCGGAGCACGTGGCGCAGCGTCTCAGAGCAGTCAGTGCCAGCACATCGTCTGCCCTGGAGCTCTGAGTGCTGCTCCAGCCCAACCTAGCGGGCACAGATGGGACAGGGAGCGTCAGAGCTGGCACACGGTGGTGCCCAGGCGGTGGGCGTGGAGGGCTTGGCATTGGGGGAAGAGGATCAGGTCCAGGATTCTCTGCAGATCCATCATCCCGCAGCCTGGGATGAGGGCAGTGAGTGTGAGAAGGTCCCACACCCCAACCCTTCCCCTCTGCCAGCTGTGCCCAGTGCTCTCTTGCCCAGCCTGGTGCCAGCAGCCGCGGTGAATCAGTTTGTTTTAATTACTGGAGCACAGGAAAATTCCAGCGTGGGCAAAGGCAGGAACTGGGGCAGCGTTGCCCGCCCGGCTGGGCAGGGAACGACGGTGTCATGGGGGCTCCCAGGCTGGGCCAGGATGTTCCAGCCTGGGGTTTGGGGCAGGACTGGCACCTGCTCCTGCCCTCAGGGTGGTGTTTTCTGGGCTCCTCAGTCCCCCTAAAGGTGGGTGACGGGTGATTCGGGTGCCCAGCTGGGCAGCTGGTGCTGAGCGTCCCCCTGGTTCATGCCCTGAGCAGCCTCAATGCCTTGGGCAGGGACAGCGGGTCTGGGCTCTTACAGTCTTACAGGACCCTAGTGGTGGGTGCCCTGACAGCTGCCCAGCAGTGAGGGTCTCCCTGATGCCCCCCCAGCTGGGTGGTCCTAGCAGCAGCATCACAGAGTGGCCACTATGCCAGCTGCCATGGCCTGGCAGTGCCACACAGGGCCCTTGGCACATGGCTCTGGCACCTACCCCCTCCCACTCTGCTGGCACCGTGGAGGGTCCCATTGCCCCACTGCCAGTGATGCCTGGGTCCCTTTGTCCTCTCTCCACCCACCCCCCCCGGGTGGCATCTGGGCACAGGGGGCTGTGAGCTGCCCTTGCTGGCTCCTCATAGTGATGGCACCACGAGGCTCTGGGGGTGTGGGCAGCACACAGGATGGCATCACCCAGCTTATCCCTGCAGGATGGGCATCAGAGAACCCCCGTGCCCACTCCACAGGGCATCCCCTGCCCGCTCCGCTCGCTGCCCACAGCGTTTCGTAACAACGAGTGTTTCTGATAAAAATAGGCTGCCCCCCGCTCTGCCGCTGCCCGCTCTTACGTAACCGCTGCTTTGCCCACCGGCCGCAGCCTCGTCCTGCCCAGTGCCATGTGCTGCTGACCACACGGCCACGGTGCTACACTGGGGGCATCTACGGGCACTGCCATGGGGCTACTGATGTCCAGGACAGTGATGCCAGGCTGGGGGCATCTATGGGCACTGCTATGGGGCTACTGGGATCCAGGACTGTGGTGCCAGGCTGGGTGCATCTCTGGGCACTGCTATGGGGCAACTGGGATCCAGGTCTGTGGTGCCAGGCTGGGAGGTCATTCCCTGGGCACCGTGTGGGGGCTGCTCCACGCAGGTTCTCTGCCCAGGGACAGGGTGGGTGCTGACCCCATCGCTCGGTTTGCTGTGGCACAGCCTGGGCACCTCTGCCGGGCTTCAGGAGCGGTCGGAGCCGCTGCCAGCGCTGGGGCTCTGCAGCAGAGCCGCTGTGGTGGAGGAGCTGGGTTGTCTCTGGAGGAGCCGGGCTCTCTGCTCCCTGGGGAGGGCAAGGAGCCCAGGCTGGGCTTTGAGAGGTGCCTGGGCCACCCTTCGGTTCTCGTTTGTCGGGTTAGAAGGTGATCGGTGGAGAGCTGACATTTTTAAGGGTGGCTTTTAATTCCTTTGTAGTTAGTTACCTTGATTTTTATTTATCTATACGCATTTTTATTTCTAGTTATTAATGGTTATCTCTAATTATTTTTATTCCTTTCTATTTTAAAGTTGTATTTATATGGATTCACATTCTTTATATTTTTTGATCTATTTAATGTATTTTTATTTATATTTCTTAATCTACAATTTATTTTAATGTATTTGAATGTATTTTTATTAATATTAACTTTTATCTATACTTATTAATATTTAGTTATTTATTTATGTGTATTTTAAAATCTATGGTTTTTTTCTATTTATTTATTTTTATGTATTTGCATGTACTTTTAATTTATATTTATTAGTATTTATCTTTATATTTATATATTTATACGTAATTTTATTTATGTATTAGTTACCATTANTTTTATTCTTATCATTTTAGGATGATTTTCACCACCAATCACTTCAATGATATTATTTGATATTAATAACATGATTAATATTATTATTATATAGCACTATTGTTAATCTTATTATCATTAATTAATTAATGATTTCTTGGATTCTTTCCTTTGTCTGTCTTTATTTTTTGTAATTTTCTTTATTTTTCCCCTTTTAAAACTTTTTTATTTTAATTCCATCTCTCCCCAAAACAAACAAACCAAAACAACCCCCCACATCCCGGAGCTGAGGAGCCACCCTTTCCCCACCGTCCCGCTCCTTGCGTCGCTCAAGCACCCCCCCCATTACCAGATCCCTAAGGGGAGGGGGTTAACGCAGCCGGCCTGGCATCAGAGCCCCCAGTAATGCCCCCCTTTGGGGTTGGCACTGCCCCAGTTTGGGTTGGGGGACAGATGGTTATAGGGTGCTGCTTCCCTGCACCCCGGCTGTGGGGCCATGCAGCTCCCCACGGTGCTGCTGGAGGATGCTCTGGGTACCAGCTCCCGGCCGGCACTGCTGGGTTGTGCCCATCCTGCTCCCATGGCAGGGGGCACCCGGGCTCAGCAGGCACAGTGGGGCCGTCCGCTGCCTCAGTTTCCCTCGAGAGCAGAGCCCTGGCCCTGCAGTTTGTGGCTGCTGATGGGGGCAGCTGGGCACTGAGATGGTGCCAGTGCTGGGGCTGGGCTGGGAGAGCTGCTGGAGCTGGGGAGCACTGGGACCCCCCCAGGCTGGAGAGGCTGATGGGTCCTGGGGGTTTGGATCCTGATCCAATCCCATCCCATGCCCTACCCCAATCCTTCCCCCTTCCCTCCTCCCCCAGCCGGGCACCTGCTGCAGGGGGCTGCTGCGCCCTGGGCTGCCCACTCACGGGGTGGGAGCTGCACTGGGCAAGGCGGGGGATGCACGGACCCCACCCGGGTGGCAGTGGAGCTGCCCTCACCCCATGGGGGGCACTGAGGTACAGGGTGGGGGACATCGGGGTGGGGGAGGTCAGGCACCCCCCATCTTTCTCCCCCATAGCTGGGGGGGGTGCCAGGCAGTGATGCCCGTGGGCACCCATCGGGTGCCGCCTGCCTGAGCCTCGGCCCCCGTGTTGGCAGCACCCAGCGGCTCCCGGGCTCTGCGGGGAGCCCCTGGCTCGGCCCTTCCGCACACGTCAGCCCCGGCTGGCCCTGCTAGCCGCCGCGCGCGGACGGGTGGCCGAGCATCGTGGGCCCCGAGCGCGGTGCCATGGCCACGCGGGCAACCGCCAGCCCCCGGCCAGCGTGAGTCAGCACTGCTGTGGGCAGCGGGGCAGGGCCGTCGCGCTGCCGGGCTCTGACCCCTCGCAACCCCGTGGCCTCCTGCCCTCGGCCTTGTGCCGCTCGGCAGCCTGCGGGGCCGTGACCTGGGTGGGCGACGCAACCGAGCGGGGAGCGGGGGTTCTGCTCGGGCCTGGGGGCGCGGGGGCAGCGCTGCGGGGTGGGAGGGCGGCGCGTGCTGCTCGTGACCCCCGGTGCAGCCCAGTGCATCCTGCTGCACCCCGTTGCACCCCACTGCACCCCATTCCACCCCACTGCATCTTGCTGCACCCCATTGTCTCCTGTTGCACCCCACTGCACCCTGTTGCACCTCATTGCATGCCGTTGCACCCCACTGCACCCCATTCCACCCCACTGCACCTTACTGCATCCTGCTGCATCCCACTGCACTCTGCTGCACCCCATTGCATCCTACAGCACCTTGTGGTACCTCACTGTGTCCTGCTGCATCCCATTGCATCCTGCTGCACCCCATTACATCCTGCTGCACCCCACTGCACCCCATTGCATCCCATTGTATCCTGCTGCACCCCACTGCACCCTGTTGCACCCCACTGTATCCTGCTGCATCCCATTGCATCCCACTGCACCCTGCTGCACCCCATTGCACCCTGTTGCACGCTGTTGCTTCCCATTGCATCCTGCTGCATTCCGTTGCATCCTGCTGCAGTGGCACTGGGTGCTGATTGTCCCGCTGCACCCCATTGCACCCAGTTGCATCCCATTGTATCCTACCGCATCCCATTTCACCCTGTTGCACCCCATGGTACCTTGCTGCACCCCAGTGTCCCCAGACTCTCTCTCTTGTTGCTGGGGCTGGGGCATGAGCTCTGGGGGTGGGAGCTGTGGCCTCACTGCTGCCATCAGGGGGGCCTCACTGCTCCCCCTGAATCCACCACATAGGGCTGGTGGGGGTGAGAGGCTGACACTAGGTGCTGGGCACTGGGTGCTTGGTGCTGGTGGCACTGGGTGCTGATGCTGCTGTGTGTTGGGTGCTGGTACTGTGCTGGAGCTGGGCACTTGGTGCTGGGTGCTGGCACTTGGTGCTAGATAGTGGCATTGGGTGCTATGTGCTGGCACTGGGTGCTGGTACTAGGTGCTGGTACTGGATGCTGGGTGCTGGCACGAGGTGCTGACTGCTGGCATTGAGTGCTGTTTGCTGGTACTGGATACTGGATGCTGGGTGCTGGCACTAGGTGCTGGCATTGAGTGGTATGAGCTGGCACTGGATGCTGGGTGCTGGCACTGGGTGGTGGGTGCTGGGTGCAGCCTGAGCGCTGCAGCATCTGCTGCTGTTGGGTCTGCAGGATGCACTGAGCTGCCCGTTCTCTGCACCACCCCTGCCAGGTGGCAGTGCTACCTGTCTGTGGCTGTGAGAGGTCCAGGGGACCCCCATGGCTCGGCTGGGGTGGGGGGGGTTGTGATGGTGACACCCCCCCTCCCCACACCCAGTGTGATGGTGCCTGTTGCTGGAAGATGTCCGAGTGGGCTGTTGGGGAGCATCGTGGGGTTGGCACCAAATGCCAAGGCTGGAGCACGACATGGGAGTGGTGCCAGAGGACCCTCATGCTGGGGGCGGGGTGCAGAGCCTCAGGATAGGGTACAGGATGTGGGATGGGACCCCCAGTTTCTCTCCAGAGCTCTGGGGCACTCTCAGCATGTCCCTGCTCCCCACATCCTGCAGACCTCCATGTCCTGGTGCCCTGGTGCTCTGGCAGCAGCTGCTGCAGATGCCCTCAGCCTGGTTTGGGGGGGGAGGGGGGGCACTGGGCTATGCTTGGTGCCCCATTTCCCATCCCCAGCCCTGGGATGTGGGGCTGGGGAAGGGCACCCCTTTCTTGTGGCAGCAGCGATGGGTGAGGGTGATGGTGATGCCCCAGCTGGGTTGCTTCCATCTCCCAGTTCATGTTGGGGGGGGAACTGGGGCAGGACCAGCTCTACCTCACCCCCCACTGTTAATTTGGATCGGAAAAGGGGTCCTTGAGAAGCTCTGGCTGCCAAGGGGTGTCTCAGCCGATGGGCCCCATTGACAGAGCACTGGTGGGTGCTCCCTGCCCCCTGTTGGCACTGGGTGCACTGGGAGGCTCCTGGCTCTGAGTCATTTTGTCGCTGCTGTCCCAGGCCCAGGGAAAATGGTGACAGCCGGGTGCAGGCTGAGTTCACCATGGAAACCAGCTCGGAAAGGGGGGGCAGAGCACCCCCTGCTCCTCCCCGCTTGGGTTTGAGCATCCTCCAGCCTCACAAGATGGTTCTGCAGCTTCTTCGTGCCCATTGGTGCAGGGTTTGGGAGCTGTGCCCAGCCACATTGGGCTGGTGTGGGGCTAGGGCACCCTGTGCCACGCGGTGCCAGGCAGAGTCATTGCTTGCCTGCTCCCTCCCATGGCAGCAAGACCTTCCTCCCCATCCCAGACCCTCTGTGCCCTTCAAGGGCTGCCCTCAAGGGCATGATGGTGCCTCAGTGGGGCACAGCCCAGGAGCCCTCAGCGTGGCACCGAGCCTTGGCACAGGGTTGTGGCATGGGGCTGGCCATGGGGTGATGTCCTGTGGTCTGTGGGGGGCAGCATCCCTGAGGGGCCTGGCACCACACTGGGTGGCACAGGGCAGGTTTAGGGCTGATGTCCTGAAGGGGTGGCACTGTACTGGGCACTGTAGGGTGGTGTGTGGGTCCTTGGTTCCGCTGGCACCCTGTGGTCTTCCTGCTCCCTGCCCCCACAATGGCTCCGGTTGTCTCGGCGGGCTCTGGGCAGAATAGTAATGTGGCAGCTGCAGCTGGCACTGGGGCTGGCAGCTGGGCACCACTGCCACAACCCACCCCGACACCCTGGGGCTGATTTCGGTGGGTGCTAGGCTTGGGGTGTGTGGGTGCCCAGCTGACACCCCTGTGCCCACTGGTCTGGGGTCTGGAGGCGGTGCAAACCCTCTACCAAGATGGCATCGCCACCCCACACTCTTGGGGACTGTCCCTGGCTGCCACCAGGGTCTAGGGTCCCTTTTTGACTCCCCACCCATCCCAGACAGGGGCTGAGCCAGTGATGCTGGGACTCCCCACTAAACCCTCTACAACCCTGAAGTTTCTCCACAGCCCATGATCCCAACCCACTAGGACCCTCCCAGTACAGCCTCAGCCCCCAATATTTCCCCACACCCCACAACCCCAACCCACCAGGACCCCCTGGCACTGCCTCACACCCCCAGTATTTCCCCACACCCTATGACCCCAGGCCCCCCTGGCAGCACCTCACCCCACAGTGCCCCCCATGACCTCTCCTGTCCCCGCAGACGGCACCCCCCTTAGCGAGCTGTCCTGGTCCTCCTCGCTGGCCGTGGTGGCCGTCTCTTTCTCGGGGCTCTTCACCTTCATCTTCCTCATGCTGGCCTGCCTGTGCTGCAAGAAGGGTGACATTGGCTTCAAGGTGAGTGGGGGCACGGGGGGACAGGGTGCCCCAGGCAAAGGGATCTCCCTGCTACTGCCAGCGCCATGCAGGATGTGTCCCATGTCCCATATCCTATATTGTGTGTCTCGTGTCCCATATATCCCCTGTCCCATGTATCCCATATCTCATGTCCCATATCCCATGGCCCATATCCCATGTCCTGTATCCTGTGTCCCATATATCCCATATTCCTGTCCCATTTCCCATGTCCCATATATCCCATATCCCATGTCTTATGTCCCATATATCCCATGTCGTGTATCCCCATTCCATGTCCCATATATCCCATGTCGTGTATCCCCATTCCATGTCCCATATATCCCATGTCATGTATCCCCATTCCATGTCCCATATATACCATGTCCCATATATCCCATATCCTACGTCTCACGTCCCATATGTCCCATGTCCCATATATCACATGTCTGGTATCGCCATCCCATGTCCCATATATCCCGTATCCCACGTCTCACGTCCCATATATCCCATATCCCATATCCCCATCCCATATATCCCATATCTCCATCCCATGTCTCATCTCAGGGCGCTGATGCTCAGGGGATGTTCAGCCCCCCACTGCCTGCCAGGGTGCTATGGGGCTCAGTGTCACTGGGGTAGGGGTCACGTCCTGCTCCATAGGGGCTCCCTGCTCTGCCCATCCTGGCTCTGTGGGGCTCAGCATCGCTAGGGGCATGGGGTGGCACATCTGCCCCCTGTGCTCGGTATAGGGCCAGGCTAGGGCCCGGGTGAGGTCCGCGGCCGTCCCACCCCGCACACCCACGGGGGTGGGAGGCTCCCTGACCTCACAGGCACAGAATGTGCCGAGAAATGAGTTTTTCCCTAATAGCTGGGATTTTTGTGGAGGCTCGAGGTGCCCGCGGCGGGAGGGGGGTCATGCGGGGCTGGGGGCCCTTGTATAACAGCCCCAGCCCCTCCAGGGAACAATGTGCCCCCTCGCGCTCCCAACACGGCTATATAGAGCCACGGGGCCGCGGCAGGGGGGGTGGCACATGGCGAGGGCAGGGGGGGCACCCATGGGGTGATGATGCTCACCGTCGCCTACCTGTTTGCTCGCGCGGCTTTCGGTGCCTGGGGGGTGTCCCACTGGCACCGCCAGGTAATGGGACGGGGCAGTGGGTGCTGGCATGGGGGGTGATTTCAGAGCCCCCGTGTGCAGGGGGTTGGTTGATCCCACCGGAAGGTGGGCAGAGGGGCACAGGGGCAGGCTGCAGACAGTGGGGACCCAGCAGGGTCAGCTGCCCCATGTGCGCCCCAATGCACCCCAGGAGTTCGAGAACGCCGACGGGGACGACTACGTGACGGAGCTGTCAGCACAGGGCTCGCCAGCCCCCCAGCATGGCCCCGAGGTCTACGTGCTGCCCCTCACCAAGGTGTCCCTGCCCATGGCCAAGCAGCCCGGGCGCTCAGGTAAGGACTCAGGGAGGGAGAGTGAGATGGTTTGTGGGACCCCCGTGCACCCCATGGGTGCCCCGTGCACCCTGCAGGATCCGTGGTCGAGGGCCTTCCATCACCAGAGGGGTTGGGGATGGTGGGTTCCTTCTGCTGAGGAGGGGTGACCCCAACAGAGCTCTGGGGCAGTGGGCAGGCAGCTGGGGGGCTTCGATCCCCACATGCAGTCGTCCCTGTGCTGTATCCCCAGCCCCACGTGCGGCACCAGGGCAGCAGCCTGTCCCCCACCGGGGTGGGATAGGGCACCCCAAACTGGCATCCCCAGCCCATGGGTGGGAGAGGAATGTAGGGGGCACCTAGCCACAGCCCCCTTGCACCCTGCAGCTTGGAGGGGCCGTCGGGGCGGTGCAGCCCAACAATGGCCCCATTGCTGCCTGCCCTTGGCACGGGTGCTCGAGGGGCAGGACCTGTGCTGGTGGGGGGTGGCAACCCAAGAAGGGGCTAAATGCCAGGGCTGGGCTGGTCCCAGGGCAGGAGACCACAGAGCACGGGGAACCGGCTCCCTGCTGCCACCCGACTTGGGGTCACCGGTACCCCGCGACCCCCTGTGTGGAGGGAGGATGCCTGTGGGGCTGGAGGATGCTCTGGCTGCTGGATGCCTGGGGACGGCTGCCCCACTGCCCCCTGGCACAATGGGGAGGCCACAGGAGCAGCGGGGAATGAGGGCAGGCGGGGGGGGGGGGGG
>VXBP01010430.1:46508-91680 GCA_013400115.1 Rhinopomastus cyanomelas
CCTCCAACCCCCTCCCCAAATCCCCCTACCCCCATTTCTCCCACAGCACCCAGTTGGCAGCTCACTGGTGGCGATGGTTGCATTAACTGGTTTATTTAGGATCCAACCAGGTCTGTAAGACCCACCTCATTCCCCCAACACCAGTATCCCCCACCCCCCCTGTGTGATGTCTTTGCTTACTGCTCTGCCCCCCGCTGCTCCTCTCAGTGGTTGTAGGGTCCCCCCCACCCCATCTGCATGATGGGCTCTTGCTCTGCATTGCAAGGGGTGTGGAGGGGGTTCCTTCCCCAAACACCCCTAAAGCAGTGGGGGGCTGCTCTTGGATCCCCCCCCCTTCCACCCTCATTTCTCCCCCCAGTCCGGGTTTGGTCTATGGTGCCAGGGAGGGGGCAGCGCTGGGGCTGGGCGCTGTGAAGAGTCATTTTTTGGGGTTATTTTGGGGGGTTTTGATAGGAAGGCTGTTCCCCCAGGGTCTCTTTCCTCAATACGGGTCAGAACTGCTGTATTTTTTAATCAGTGCTGATTCCTCGCCCCTCTCCTCCTCCCCAGCTCCCAGCATGCGGCACCCACCATCGGGCCAACAATAAACTTTGTACAAACATCCTAGAAGCCGTCTGCTGGCCCCATCATTGCCCCCAGCCCCACAGCCACCGGGCACCGGGCTGGGGGGAAACCTTCTTCCATCAGGTGGGGAGAGGGGTTTTGCCTCATAACAAATTATTTCAGGTTCAATCTTGCAGGTGGCACCAAGCCTGGAGGTCTTGGGGGGCCGTCCTGAGGGATACTGGGGCTGGAAGAGGATGATGTTGGCTGATGGGGAGCTTGCCCCACCTGACTCCCACACCCTTCCCTGTGTGCCCCCCATCATCTTCTGCCTGGTCCTCACCCGGCAGCTCCTGACCTGGAGAGGATGGAGCCACATGGACAAGGAGAAGCCCCTTCCCAAAACACCGCCAGAGGGGGGACCTGGTGGTCCAGGGGTGGGGACAACCCCTGCCTGCACAGGAACCCACAGGAGCAACTGCCCTGGGCCCCGCTGGGAACTGCAATGGGAAAGGGAAACCCCCTCTGAGCTGCTCACCCAGGGGAGATAGGGGACCTGCCTGGCAAACCCCAACACAGGGATGTCACCCCAATACAAGGCTGTGACCCTAATAAAGGGATGTGACCCTAATTAAGGGATGTGATCCCAATACATCGGGGTGATCCTTGTGTGGGGCTGTGGTCCCAGTACAGGAGAGACTCTATAGCAGGGATGTGACCTCAGTGCAGGGGTGCAACCCCATAGCAGGGGTGTGACCCCATAGCAGGGATGCAATCCCAGTGCAGGACTGTGACCCTAATAAAGAGATGTGAGCCCCATAGCAGAGCTGGATCCCCATAGCAGGGACCTGACCACAATACAGGGAGACACAACCCCACAGCAGGGCTGACCCCAAAGCAGGGCTGTGTCCTCCAGCAGGTGCCCCCACACACTGTGATCTCGATATCTGTTTATTGATCTCTATCAATCGCTTCTTTCTCTCTCTCTCATGCAGCCCCAGTCCTAGAGGAAGAGCAAAGCGCCAGCAGTGCAGGGGCAGCAGCGCCGGGCTGGGGGGGAGCACCCTTTCACCGCTGGGCACTCCAGGGCACCCCAAGGCACAGTGAACAGAGCCCTCCCTGCCAAAATATGGGGTTTCTGTGGGTTTTCTGTAGCTGACAGGGCACAGCAGTACCGCCCCCCCCAACTGCACAGGGAACCGGTGCTGTGGGGGCTCCTAGTGCCATCCCAGCACCCTGGCACCAGCATGAGGGTCTTGTAGAATCCTTGTGGCTCCCCCCACTCCTTTGGGGAATCCTGGTTATACCCCTGGCTGGGGAGAGGGTCTCCCCTCTGCCACAGCCACTCGATCCTGATGGATGTGACTCCAGCTGGGATCTCCCAGCCGTGCCGAGTGGCTGCTGAGCCTCAGCAAACCGGGCTTTAGGGGTTCCTGGGCTGCGGTGCCAGGCCGGTGCTGAGCAGTGGTGCCGGGAGGGTCTAAGCTGGATCTAGAGAAGAGAGAACTAGGGCAGCAGCTTCAGGCTTTGGCTTTGGAAGCAGCAGGATTAAATAAACTCCGCTGAGAAGTGAAGGCCTGGCGAGCCAGGCAGGCAGCAGCGAGGCGGCGGCAGCGGGCACCGCAGGGCACAGCGGGCACCAGCGCCGCTGCGGGATCAGCTGAGCAGCGGGGCCGAGCGGTCGTTGGTCACCGTGGGCTTCAGCTGGACGTTGGCAAAGGGGTTTCTGCGGAGAGAGACAGGAAGGCAGAGGTCAGCAGGAGGTGTGGGGGCAGTGGGGCCAGCGAGGACAGGGCATGGCACAGCGAGCAGCAGCCTGGCCAGACCCCAAGGAGCTTTGGGGTGTCAGAACCGAGCAGGTTCGTTTCTGGGCATCCTGCAGGGCTGAACCCCAGCCCAAGTTGGGCTAAACCTCAGCCCAAGTTGGGCTAAGCCTGAGCTCAGGCAGAGCTGAACCTAAGCTCAAGCAGGAATGAACCCAAGCTCAAGCAGGGCTGAACCCCAGCCCAAGAAGGGCTGAACCCAAGCGGAAGCAGAGCTAAACCCAAGCCCAAGCAGGGCTGAACCCCAGCCCAGAGCCCAGAGCCCAGAGCCACCAGCCCCATCCCCTCCACCCGCCTGGGTTCAGCAGTGATTGGGATGGGGTTCAGCTGGATCAACCCCTCGCCCCACTTTCTCCAAGCCTTGGATGGACCCATGCAGGCTGCTGCCCAGGGGGATGTTCCACCCACAGCTGGGGCTGCTGGGGTGGACTGGGGCTGGAAAAGCTGTTCCAGACCCTCCCAGGCTGGGCTTAAGCCATTCCCATACATTTGAGCACCCCAAGATGCCCTGGCTCTGCACCGGGTTCTGCAGGGGGACCCCCATCCAACACCTCTGAGGGTTTGTGCTGAGCCAGCTGGGCAGGATCCAAGTGTCCACCTTTCATCCCCAGCCCAGCCAGCTGACCCGGGCTGGGACCTACCTGGGGTGTCCCCAGTGCCATCCCACTGCCACCAGCACTCACGGGCTATGGCAGTGCAGCCCGTGGCCACCCCATAGGTGCTGCGGCTGGGATGGGGGACACAGGGTGCTGTGTGTGGTGTCTCACCTGTACCCACCCCAGGAGATCCCTTACACCAGGCAGCTCTGAGGATACTGTGGGCTACCATTGGGTCCAGACCCACACCCAGCTGTGGGCATTGCTGGGCACCCCTGTACCCCCTGCCTGGCCAGTTCCAGCCCAGCATTGGTGCCCAGGAAGCTGCAGAACCCTTCATCCCCCTGCCAGGCTGGCAGTGAGCCCCACTTGAACCCCTGGCACCCCCACAGACCCCCCCCCATTGGGTCACATAATCTATGGGCGGGGAGGTCAGAGTTAGTTACCTCTTGCCCGGAACCCACCAGCTTCAGGATGTCCCTAGCCCCCTGAGAAGGGCACTGGCTGCTTACCCAGCCCTAGAGCCCTGCCATCATGCTGCCTCCAAAGAAGAATTAGCTTCAAAAATCAGGTAATTAATTCCCCCCTAATTAACAGAGCTCCTTAGATCCCTTCCCCCTGCTCCCAAGCTGCCAGAAGAGCTGCTCAGGGCTGCAGAGGGAGGAAAGGTCCCTTTGATCAGGCACCAGGGGTTAGGGGGGGCTGACAGAGAAGAGCCCTGGGATAGGACCCCCGGCTCCGGCTGCTGTGGGAAAACCAGCTCACAGATCAAAGAGAAATGGGGAAGGGGCTCTGCTCCAGTGAGGGAGGGGGGTCTCAGCTTCTGGGCAAACTCCTCCACCCCTGCCCTAGGGCTGCGGGACGGGGCGGCTTCTGGGATGAATCTACAGGCAAAAGAAGCTGCTCAAAAAACTCGAGGTTAGTGTGGACGGCCCCCAGGACAGGGCTGGCGATGCCGGTGGGGCGGTGGAACCTGGAGACCTACAACCAAAGAGGCTGGTTATGGGGTGCGGGGGAAGCAGCAGGAGCAGCAGCCGAGCAGTGCGGGGACCCCAGTGAGTTGCCCGCAGCCGTGCAGATGCAGCGGGGACACGACCTGGGGCTCCCGCCACCGGGCTACAAGCGGTGACCAAGGGAGGAGTGTTGGCGGTTGGGGTGGAAGCAGAGCGGGTGGCACCGTCCCCACGCAGCCCCGTGGCCACCAGCGACCCCCAGGGCTCAGCATCCCAACACCGACAACTTACTACCTACGGGCTGGGGCAGCTCAAAACCTGGCCACTTCAACATCGGGGCTGCAAGGGAAAGAGAAGGCAGGTTGGAGGAGCCCGGGACGCGCTGCGAGCCCTCGACGGCAGCAGGAGCTGGTGGTTACGGAGAGCAACGGGGCCACGAGCCACCGGTGGCCGCCCCGGCGCGACAACTGGCCGGCTGCACCGGGCAGAGGAAACAGAAGGGAAAAGAAGAAGAAAAAAGGAGGAAAAGTTGCGTTTATTGAGGTGCTGGTGCTGCCCGTGGGTGGTGAAGGGGAACAAAGGGCATGGCCAGCTGTGGGGAGCGGGGTCAGGCATGGTGGGGGCTGTGGAAGGGAAAAGTTGGGGGGGTTTCCTTCCCCCTAAGCCGGGCTACAGTCTCTTGCCCAGTGCCAAAAGCTCAGGCGCAGCCTCCACCTGCAGACAGCTGCATCGGCCCAGTGGGGGAGACATCAGCATCATCCCACTGACAATAGGGGAGACAGAGACATCAGCATCATCCCATTGACAATGGGGGGGATACTGGCATCATCCCACTGACAATGGGGGGGCCATCAGCATCATCCCATTGACATCACTGACAATGGAGGGACAGTGGCAATGTCCCACCAGTGATGGGGGGACATTGGTGTCATCTCATTGATAATGGGGTTCACCAGCATCATCCCATTGACAATGAGGGGCACCAGTATCAGCTCCCTGATGACTCGTGACATCAGCACCACAGCTTTAGCTGCCCCCACTCAGCAAAGCTGTTCAAAGGCTGCTGCAGGAGGCTCAGGGCAGGGTCTCCCCCTGTGATGCAGAGAGCATGGAGATGGGAAAAACAAATTCAAAAACAAAAGCCCCAAGGTGAGGGGTGATGCAGAGAGAGGGGGTGGAGGGTGGCTGATGCAGAGAGGGGAGGCGGTGGGTGATGCGGGCAGTGACTGGCAGGCAGCACGCAGGCACCGCAGCCGAAAGAGACACCGAAGCCCAGCTCAATGCAATAAATAAAACCTTTATTCAAACAGTTCACTCAGTACAGGGCACATTTCTCTCTGGCTTCTTAAAAAAAAAAAGAGGGGGAAAAAAAAAGGGGGGGTTTTTCAGCACTTTACAGTCTCCACACAGGCTTCTCACTAGGCTGGGGGTGCTCTGCTGCCATTCCCTTTCCCCCCCATCCCTATCCGGTGAAACATCCCGGGATAAAAATCTTTAGCAAAATTGGGGCACTGACAGGGGGAGGGTTGTGGTAGGAGACACCCAGAGGTGGGCGTGGGGGGGCTGTATAAAACAGAACCCCATCCCTATTTGTGTCTGTGTGTGTCTGCATCGCCTGCAGGGTCCTACAGGAAACGGGCGGCACTTGGGGTGGGTGGGGTCTTAAAACCCACCCCCCTCAGAAAAAAAGGGAGTGTGAACAGCTTTTAGCGGTGGAGACAGCCCTGGGCAACAAGAGCCCAGGGCCAGGCTCAGCTGTGGGAGCGGGACCCCCACCGTGATGCCCCCTCTCCAAGGGGCTGCCCCTCGCTGGCGTCCAGCGCTGGGGCCACCCGAGCGCATCCCCCAGCCCAGCCCTGACGTGAGGTAACGAGACCTTGCTACAAAAAAATAGAGCTATAATCTATAAAACACCCAGGAACAGCCCTGCTTGGGGGCCGGGGAGGGGGCTGCCCGCTGCACCCCACAGCCAGCAGGACCCCGACCAGGAAAAGCAGCCCTTTGCCCCGGGGTGGGAGCTCTGCGCCATCCGCTTCCCCCACTAAAGCCGCCGCCGCCGCAGCGGGGTGGAAGTGGATCAGGCTTGGAAGGGGGGCGTGAGGGATGGGGTGGGGGTCACAGCGGGGCGCTGCTGCTCCCCACGGGGACGGCATCGCGGGCGCAGGCAGCCCGGATGCTCGGTAACAGTACGGACACCAGAGGCCATGCAAGTCCCATCTGGTTTGGGAGGTTCTGGGTGGGGGGGGTGGTTTTTCGTTGAGCTGGTGCGAGGTGGCCCCCCACCACCATCGGGAGGGACAGAGCATCGCGGAAACACTCACACGGGGTGGGGGGGTGTACGAAAAGAACGGGGTCCCACTACGAGGGGCGAAAACCCTGCGTGGCCAGGGCTGCTTGGAAGCCAACACGGACCGATGGGAAAAGGCTCCGGGACACAGCGGGGGGCACAGCGGGGCCGGGGAGGGGGTGTCTGTGTGCGGGGAGCGGGTGTCTGGGGGGAGCACCATGGTTTCCTTGGAGATCACGAGAGTTAAAATCAAAAAAATAAAGAAAATCCCAAAAAGTTCGGAGTAGAGAAAGAGAAACGAGGAGGAACAAGGGAAATGAAATCATGAAGAGGGGAAAGAAGCAGAAAGCTCTTCCAAGCAGCAAAGGGGCCGCTGCTAGCCCAGGGCTCCTCACACCGTTGATACCAAACTGCCACTGCCGCTGCGGAACAAAGCACAGAGGAGACTGCCAGGGGGGCCGCAAGGAGACCCCGGCACAGAGAACCCCCCCCAACCCCAGGCGCGGCACCGCGGCGACGAGAGCCCTCCCCATGGGTTTGGGGTTTTAGCCCTGAGAGCGAGCAAAGGCGGCTCCAGGGGGAGAGGGGACGGAGCAGCTGCCAGGGATGGGTGGTCCCGAGGGCACTCGGGCACCCCGTGGCATCGCTGGAGGAGCACAAGGGCTGTGAGGTCAGCGGTGCCCTCCCTGGAGATGCCAGGTCCCTCTGTGCTCACGGATGAGACCTGCACCCCAAACCCCACCGCACAGCCCCATCCCAGCCCCTGCCTGGCCCCCAGGGAGCCTCGTAGGGACCCTCACGGGGACACAACCCCATAGTTCCCCCCACAACCAGCACCGACCGATCGCCTTCAGGCACCGTGAGAAGGTGAGCTCTTACCTGCTGACAGACCTTGTCCCGTAGTCATCGAGACCCTGCCGAAAGAAGGGGGGGAAAGCACCGTGAGGGGAGGAGGGCGAGGGCTCTGTCACCGCAGGGTCGCCCCAAAATGCAGTTGGGCTGTGAGCCAATGCATTTGGGGAGCAGAGGGAGACACGGAGATGGTTTCAATGAGATTGAGACAGTGGGGAGTAAAGTGGCATCGCTCTCCTGGGAGCGGGACTTTACCCGGCACCAACTGGGAGAGCCCCAGTCTGCTCTGCCCAGGGCTCTGGCCGCTCTGGAGATGGGAGACACTGGGAAAGGGTGTGGAAGACCTCAGTGAGATGGTTCTGTGCAAAACCGGGTGGCTGGTCTGTGTGTTCACTCCCACCAGAAGGTCACAGGGGTTTGGACCGTTTTTCCCTTCCGTCAGTACCAAAGGCCTCCCCAGCAAGGAAGTATCACACTGGTCTGAGATGGGGACTGGGACTGGGGCAGGACCCTCCTCCAGTGAGGAGCTAGGACATGGCACGGGGCAGCTCTGCTCTCCACGACCAACACAGAGCCCCTTCAGCAAGGAGTGGGAGCCACTGGTCTCTGTGCTGCCCACATGCTGGGAACAGAGATTCCCACTATCCCAGGGGTGATCCCAAGCACCAGATCCCAAATCCAGCAGCAAAATCCTGCTAGGAAAAATCCAGCAGGGTGCCAAGGAGTCCTACAGAGAGGACCAGGACTCAGCCCAGCTCTCTCCTCTCTGCAGTGAGGCTGCCCCTCTCATCCTCAGGGGCAGCTGGTGAGGCTCTCACCCCACCAGGGTCATTCCAAGGGGAAGCTCTGCTCCAGCAGCTCCCAGTTTAAGCTGATCTCATCCGCCTGTGCATCCCCCCAAACTGGGGATGCAGCCCTTGCACTCAGGTCCACAACTCACCCCGGTGTCCACACTGCACTGGCACCAACTTGGATCAGTCTGTGCCAGGGCAAGATGGGATCCTGGTCTATGCCAGGGACAGGGGATCAGTTCATGCCAGGGAAAAGGCTTCCAGCTGCCTGTGACCAGCCTGTTTCTGGTGGGAGGCTCCCTTGGAGCCAGCAACTGTTGTCCTTTGGGGGTTTACGGGGCCGGTTTGTGCCTCCCAGCCCTCCCAACCCCGTGCCTGGTCCAGGTGAGCCAGAGCCATCCTGCACATCCTCTCCCATCACCTCCTGGATGCTCAAGGCAGGGGATGGGGTGGCTCAGCCAAGGCAGTGGGGAGGGGGCTTCCAGGCAAAACCAGCTGGTAAATCCCAAGAGGAACAGTGCTCATGTCGGGACTTACGGCTGTCGACCTAGCGTAAGGCTTGTAGTGAGCGGAGGGCGGAGGGCAGAGGCCACTGGCATAGTCTTTAACTGCACACCCATAGGGCAGCAGGTAGTCCTACAAACAACAGCACAGGTTGGAGCCCCACCGCCAGCGCCTCGCGCCGCACCAGGGCTCGGGAGACCCTACAATTCATCCCCATCCTCCTCCTCCCAAAGCCGGGGGCAGAACTGAAAGGGACCTCGAAAGATCATCCAGTCCAGTCCCCCTGACACAGCAGGATCTCCTAGATCCAGTCACACAGGAACACATCCAGGCAGGTTTTAAACGTCTCCAAAGAAGGAGACTCCACAACCCCTCTCAGCAGCCCCCTTCCAGGGCTCTGCCACCCTCACTGGGAAGAAGGTCCTTCTCACACTGATGTGGAACCTGCTCTGTTCCAGCTCACACCCGTTGCCCCTTGTCCTATCACAGGGTGTCACTGAGCAGAGCCTGGCTCCATCCTCCTTTTATGTAGTTATCAACATTCATGGGGTCACCCCTCAGTCTCCTCTTCTCCAAGCTCAAGAGGCCCAGCTCCCCCAGCCTCTCCTCATCAGGGAGATGCTCCCCTCCCTTCATCATCTCTGTGGCTCTGCCCTGGACTCTGTCCAGCAGCTCTGTCCTTCTGGAACTGAGAGATCCAGAACTCGGATCCCCAGAGACTCCAGGAGGTTCTAACATCCCGGGGTGCTGCTCAAGCATCTCCCAAAGCACCCCCAACCCTGCAGTGGAGAGAAGCCCCCCCTGCCCCGGCTCACCTGGGAGAAGGCGGGCACGGCCACGCTGTAGGGCCTCTGCTTGAAGGTGTTGACACCCTGTGCTGGGAAGGCTTGGGAGGCCATCCCGTAGTCCGGCGGGGGGATGGAGATGTCGTCCTTGTCTAGCAAGTTGCCAGTGCTGCTGCTCTTCCCTTGCTGCAGGCTGGTCGGGGTGGGGGGACCCAAAGCAGAGGCATCAGCACCAAGCTAAGTCCCCCTCCCCATGTCTGAAGACCATCCTCCCCACCCCAGGGCTGCCCCTCCAAAGCCCCCCCCATAGCCAGCAACACTCTGCCTGCGTTGGGGTTTAACCCTAAGGACAGGCACCATGTGCAGAGGATGCAGAACATCCTCACCCCAGCCCCACATCCCCACCCCAGCTGAATGCTCCTACCCGGTGTGGACCCTCTCACTGCCATCGCTGTCAAGAACCCGAGTGTAGGAGAACGGGAACCAGCCCCTCCTGCAAAGGGAAAAGGCAGAGGGTGAAGCTGGCACCACTTTTACACCCAGGCGGGTCCCAGTGGCCCCAGTGGGAGGGTCATGGGCAGTGCCCAGGGCACTCACAGCTTTGTCTTCTCGCTCTCCCCGTAGTGCCAGCCATCCCTGGCCTCCGGCACCAGCAGCGTGATGAGGTCCCCCTCCTTGAAGCTCAGGAGGGTGCTGTTGTCTCCGGCAGCGTGAGAGAAAATGGCCTGAACCCTCGTCCTGCCGTTCCTCTCGAGCCCCGCGGCCATGGAGCTGGAGCGGGGCAGCGTCTTGTTTTCGGCTTGGGAGCGGGGCAGAGAGACACCGGTCAGCGCCCCCAGTCCTTCCCTGACGGGCAAACCCAGGTACAGCCTGGCACCACCCCTCCTGGACCCCCAGTGCCCCCCCAGAACCTCCCTGTGAGCCAGCAGGATTAGTGGCCACTACTCCCAGCACCAGCTGGGTCACTGGGAGAACAGAGATGCCCTCCCCACCCCAAACACTTTCTTAATGATCATCCTCCTGGAGGGATGAAACTCTCTGGCCAGACCCTTGTGGCTGAGCCCAGCCCCGCTCCTCATAGCCCAGCCCCAGCCCCAGGGATGCAGCACTGGATGCCAGGGGGATGCTGCGGGTCCCTGCCTCGCCTGGCACCCGCGGTGACCCCGACGGTGGCCACAGGTGGCAGCGCGGTGGCCCCCCACAGCCTCACCTGCCGCGTAGCTGTTTTTCGGGGTCACGTTTTTGCGAACTGGGAGTGTGTTGGAGTAAGAGTCACTCAGCTGCTTCTGAGGCTGGGGAGGAGACAAAGATTTGGGCTGTGCTGGCTTCACCGCCTCAGACCAGTGGTTGTACTGGTCACCGTCCGGGCCGGAGACTCCGTTCATCACCGGCAGGGCCTCCTGCGCTGACATGCGCTAGGGAGAGAGAGGGGGGACGGGGGAAGACGGGGGATGTCTCCGTTAGGACACCCCAGCACAGCCCCCGCAGCGGGATGCAGCTCCAGGGAAGGCGCTTCCCCAGCAGCAGGCCAGTTGCCGCTGGTTCTGAGCCCAGCTGCGCTGTGGGGAGCACTGGGGTCACCTCCAGGGTGTTTTAGTGCTCCAGGCTGCTTCACGGCCAGAAAGCCCTCATGCCCATGCTCACAGCTCCACAGCAGTGTCACCCCAGGGGTCACTCAACCTCCTCTCACAGTTGCTGGGTTCAGCCCCTCAGCTCTGGGACCAGCCTGGCCAGGCTGGTCCAGCTCACAGGTTCCTCAGAACCCCCATCTGGAGCTCCAGTCCAGCTCATGGGTTCCTCAGAATCCCCATCCAGAGCTCCAGTCCAGCTGACGAGTTCCTCAGAACCCCCATAAAGAGCTCCAGTCTACCTCATGGGTTCCTCTGAACCTTAACTCTGGAGCTCCACTCCACCTCATGGGTTCCCCAGAACCCCCATCTGGAGCTCCACTCCACCTCACGGGTTCCTCTGAATCCCAACTCTGGAGCTCTAGTCCAGCTCACAGGTTCCTCAGAGCCTCACTCTGGAGCTCCAGTCCAGGTCTCCCACTTTGAAGCTCCACAACCCATGTGGGATGGGATGGGCTGCCCATCCCCACAGCAGGCTCCTTCCCACACCCCAGGGCAGTGAGCGCTTGGTCCCGGCCCCACTGACAGTCCCACCAGGAGGCCACTTGCCGAGGACAACGGTGACACCGGCCCAGGCTGGTCCCTCCTGCTTTGCTCAGAAGGGCAGGGCAGCTGCCACCCCCAGACACTTACTCCAACGAAAGGTGCCAGCTCCGGGGGAACGGGGAGAGGTTTGGCACCGGGGATGGGGTCAGAGATGATGAGGTTGGATTTGGATGTAGACAGAGGGCTGGGCAGGATGGTGCCATTGCTGCTGGCAGCCATCTGCTGCATCAGCTGGATCGCCCGCTCCGGGATCTTGTTGGGGTCCGAGCAGGACTGCTGCCACAGCGGCAGCTTCTGCGTCAGCATCTCCTTCCCCTGCAGCGGAGAAAACCGAGCTGGTGAGGGCAGGCGCAGGGAGAAACCCACCCAGTTCCTCACCCTTGTGGGATGGGACCAGAGGTGGCCCCCACGGTGGCCACGAGATGGGGTTGAGTGCTCTGCTGAGAGAAACCAGCAGGACTTCCTGCTCCCCCAGGCTCTGAGCTGGGAAAAGTGGGAATGGGGGAAGAAAAAGGGACTTGATGTCCCCAGTTTATTCCCAGTATCCCAGGTGGGGCTGCTCCAGGGGGCCTGGGCAAGGTGCTGGGCTCAGCAAAAAATCTGGCTGAAGGGCTGTGCAGTGCAGTCGCAGCCAGTGCTGGTCCCAGTGTCCCCCAGCAGCCTCCAGTCCCACCACCCTGCGGGCAGGACCAGCAGCTGCCCAGTGCTGTGCTGGGCCAGAGGGGAGGGGGAGAACCCCAAAGAGCTGCTAAAGTGGCCCTGTCAGAGGTCACAGACCCTTGAGCAGAGGGAGGAGATGCCCCAGGGCACCCTGAGGTTGCTCCCAGCTGGGTGCCCATGGGGCAGTCCCCTCCCAGCCCAACTCCAGAGTCCAGGAATGTTCTTCTGCTACTGGGCACTGGGTTCCAGCTTCACCACCCGGACAGGGGCTGCTGCCAGCACCCTTCGGGATGGTGTTTGCAGCTGGTACAGCCCACACTGGCTGCCAGGCTGGTGGCAGGGCTGGATGCCCACCTATCACACCACCCACCGTCCCCTGGACCAGCCACCCGCAGGGTTCACAGGCCCCTCCAGAGGCTGCTGCTGCTGGAAGTTTATGGAGGAACCCTCCTGCTCCCACATCCCTCGGTGGGGGATTTCCCCCCTCCCAGCACAGAGTGGCAGGGTGGGCACAGCACCAACAAGCCCCTGTGCCCACTGCCAGGCTCAGTGCTGCCAGATGGGTGCTGGGGAACAACTAGAGCGGCAGCAGAAGGCTGTGGGAGCGGCGCCGGCGTTCCCAGCCCTCATCCGGATGGACTCGGTGCAGGGGGGTGCTGGTGGCCAGGCTGGCAGCTCCAGCACAGGAGGGATCTGAGGGCATCCTGAGCCCAGCACTGGTCCCACAGGCACCGTGGGGCTGGGCGGGACCCTGGCAGTGCCCCCTTGTCCTGGGCTCTGCTCTCCCCTCACTCAGCAGGGCAGGGCAAGCACCCCAAACAGCCACCACAAGACCCTGCCGAGGGACTGTCACTCGTTTCATGGGGTCACAGACTGGGTTGGGTAGGAAGAACCTTCCAAGCTCCTCCAGTGCCACCCCCCTGCCCTGAGCAGGGCCATCCCTACCCAGAGCAGGTTGCTCAGAACCCCAAGGGATGGCTCCAGGGATGGGGCTTCTCCCACCTCTCTGGGCATCCTGGGCCAGGCTTTCCCACTCTCAGCACCAACCAGCTCTTCCTTCTCTCCAGTCTGAATGGCCCTCTTCCAGTTTAACCATCATCCTGTCACAGCAGCCTCTGCTCAAAGTCCATCCCAATCCTCCTCCCAGCCCCTTTAAGCCTTCAGAAGCCACTCTGAGGCCTCCTGTACTTCAGCCCCAACAAGGGACCCTTCCCCTCTCGTTGCCCCTGAGCATCAGCTGCTGCTTTTAGGGCATCACTCAGGTCTCTGGGCAACGGCTGGGGACCAGAGCACCCCAGCCGGGACTGGGCACCCACTCACCTTGGCATGGTAGGTGATGGCACTCTTGGCTACCGCACACTGCTTCTCCACCAGGAAGCAGAACCGTCTCCGCTCTTCCGTCAGCGCCGTCTTGTAGCCGTCGGACACGTAGTTCTCCAGCTCCCCTTGCTTGTTGCTGATGGCTTCGATGTACTGGAACACAGAGGAGCAGCAAGGTGGCACCGCTTCAGGGACCCGCCGTGGGGCTGGCACCAGGGGTGCCCCCGGCCTCCTCCCTGGCAGAGGATCCGCACACACACACACACCCGTGTGCCCGCACAGCCCCTCCAACCCGCCCTTACTCATCGGAGCCCCCCCCACGCAGCGGTGCTGAGTCAGCACGTGGGCTGGGACCTGCAGGCGGCGGGACGAGCTGTGCCGCATGCTGCCACCCTCTCACCAAACGGGCACCCGAGCGGTGCCGGGGGGCTGGCATCAGGCTGCCCAAAACAACCCAGGGATGGCAACGGTCCCCACAGCCCTCTGGCTCATCCCCACCCTGGCACCATGGAACCCGGCTTGGGCTGAGCACCCCGGGCATCTCCTCGGTGCTGGATGGCCCCGGTGCCAAGGGTTGGGGGGGGTTGGGAGCCCCTGCAGCACCAGAACCACCCGCAGCCTGCGTTTGCCGGTCAGACAGAGGATGGAGACACAGGGCTGTGCCAAGGGCCATGGGGATGGTGCCAGGGGACGCTGGCACAGCACCTCCCTGCCCTGCTGCGGGGGGGATCATCTCCCCCTCCATGCTGCACCCCAGGGCTGTGCCAGCACCAGGGCTGGGCAGCGGGAAGCTTCTCCGCTGGCACTGGCTTCTGTTCGACCTCAGCAAGTCCTGCCAGCCCAGCAGTGCCAGGCAGGGCTCTGCCAGCCCCATGGCAGTGGCACACAGGGCCAGGGCAGGGGATGACTGCACAGAACCTCTTAGGTGGGAAGAGACCTTTAAGGTCACCAAGTCCAACGTTCCAGTCAGCACTGTCAGGACACCCCTAACCCCACTCAGTGAATCATCAGGGTTGGGAAAGACCTTCAAGATCCAAGTCCAAGCATCCATCCCAAAATCCCTGACCCACTGAACCATCTCCTGATGGACCTCCATCCCCTCTGCACCAGCTCCACACCAGGTCAGTTCAACCCCTAACCCACTGAACCATCTCCTGATGGACCTCCATCCCCTCAGCATCAGCTCCACACCCAGTCAGTTCAGCCCCAAACCCACTGAACCATCTCCTCATGAACCTCCAGCCCCTCAGCATCAGCTCGACACCAGGTCAGTTCAGCCCCTCCAGAGGTGGGGACGCCCCCAGTGCCCTCTGTTCCCTGTTTTGACATCCAGTGAAGAAATTCATCCCAACATCCTCCGTCCCAGAGCACAGATGTCTCCAGCTCTTGGCCCAGCTCCTTCATTCTCTCTGGACGGCCCCAGCTCTCTAGAAGGAGCTTCCACCCTCTACATGGCACCAGACACCAAGAGGAGACCGTCTCACCCATCGCTCTCCTGCCCTGCAGGACCTCCTGCCCCCAGCTCATCCCAGGGACCAGGCTGCAAACCCACTGCCAGGAGACCCCTCTAAACCCCACAAGAACCCCTAAATTTGCTCCAGAACCTCTGAGCCTCCCTGAGAAGGGAGTGAAATGGAAGCTCCAGGCCCGCAGCAGCTTCCCTTCGGTGTCTGCAGGGTATTTTTAGGGTGCTGCACTATTTATTAGCAGCCCCACAAAACGGAGCAGAGTCGAAGCCGCATCCCAGACTCCAAAGCGGGGGGTTTACGGCAGAGCCGGGGCTTCCCCCCGGCTCCCTCCTGGCTCCGAGCATCCCCCACAGAGAGCTTGGGATGCAGCCAGAAGGTTTGGGGTCTCCCCAACACAGGTTGAGTGAGAAACCCCAATGTGCAGCCATCGACCCTATTTCACGGAGGACTTTCCCCCTCCCCAGAGCAAACAGCCCTGGCTGGCAGCAGAAACGAGCAGCGATAACGGACACGGAGCTGCGGGCCACCAGAGCAGGAATGAGGGCAACGATCGGCAGCAGCCCTGAGTGGGGTGGGTGCTGGCAGGGAGACGGGCAAGGACACCGGGAGAGCCGGCGGCAAGGATGGGGGCCACGGGAAGAGGCGGCAGCAGCCCCAGGCACGTGCCTGGGGGGCCAGTGGGCAGGAGCCAGCGCTCGTGGGAGGCTGTGTGCGGCGTGAGCGGGGAACGCGGTGCTCCCCAGAGTGGGTTTGGGGCTGCCGCCTCCTCCCGGGTTATTCTTAGCCCCGGGAACAGCACAGGGACAGAGCCCAGGGGTGGCAGCCTGGCAGTGGTGATGGGGAGCTGGAACACTGGAGCACCCCTGACACCCTGAAACCTCCTCCTAACTGGGCCACCAGGAACAAGGAGCAAAACCAGTCCACCCACAGCTCCTCGAGGTCAGTGGCACACGGAGCATCCCATTGCCACCCTGGATGCCCCAGGTGGGTAGCACCCAGCTCCAGTGCCAGAGACACCCAACACGGTCCTCAGCACTTTATATAAACTCTACATCCATCAGGCTGATGGTTCCTTCAGAGCTCCCAGGTTTGGGGTTTTTACCCCTTATTTCATTACAAAATGGCCAGTGATGCTGCTTGTTGGCTCTGGGATTGGCCAGGATCCTCCAGGATCACAACCTGCTCCCAGGTTCTGCTCAGAAAGGGATTAGTCAATAAAATCCCAGTTAAACCTCAGAAAAAAAAGGGAGGGAAAAGGGGTAAAACCTGCATGGGGTGAGCACTGGGTGCCACTTGCCACGGAGCAGCTGCACAGGGATTCACTGGGGTGGGGAGTGATGCTCGACCTGCAGCCAGCAGCCTGCTGGGTTCCTCACTGCATGGACTAAGGGGGGGTCCTGCAGCCACCCCACATCCTAAATCCCATCCCTAGAGGCACCTCCCAGCCTGGGATGGCCAGTGCAGGGGCTGGGACCCTAACCCTGCTGGGCTCAGTGTGTGTGGGGCAGCGTCCAAGCCCTCATCCACACGACCCCCAGCTCCGCTCGAGTGCTGCAGTTCAGACCTGCACCTGGGGTTTCCTGCATTTAGGGTTTTCAGCTCCAAGTCTGGATTTTAAACATCATCTGCACAAAATTCACAGCTTGAAGGAGGAAAACAACCCCAGCTGTGACCCGAGAGGCAGCCAGGGCGATGCTCACGGTGGCCAGGGCTGTGCCAAGAGCCACCCAACAGCTCCAGAAAGCTTTTCTGGGTTTTTAGGTTGGAGCAGCCTCAAATAACTCTGTCTCCCCCCCAGCCTCTTCCACTGCACCAGGAGCTGCTGACCTAATTATCAAAGTCAGCGGCTTGAGATGCTGCTGCTGCTCAGGGATGGAGCTGGCAGAGCCAGAGCTCCTGCCTGCACTGGGGGAGCGGGATCGGAGCTCGACCATGCAGGATCCAGCCAAACCCCATAACCCTGAGCAGGGCACCCTAGTGGGTCAGATGGGCAATGAAAATCATAGACTCATGGGGCTGGAAGTGACCTCCAAAGGGCATCTAGTCCAACCCATCCCCTCTGCACCAAGCAGGGCCAGCACTCCCCAGCCCAGGTTGCCCAGAGCCCCATCAAACCAGCCTGAGCTTGAATGGCTCCAGAAATGGGCAGCCTGTTCCAGGGATCCTCCACCCTCAGATTCAAGAACTTTCTCCTCCTGTCCAGCCTCAATCTGCCCTTTTCCAGCTTCAAACCAGGACCCCTCATCCTATCGCTCTCTGCCCTTGGGAAGAGCCATCCCCAGCCCTCTGACAGCCTCTCTCAGGGACGGGCAGGTCGCTGCGGGGAGCAGATCAGGGCTCCAGGGAACAGGCAGGATGCCTCTAGGGAACAAGGAAGCATGAGAGAGGGAACAAGACACTGCCCAGTCCCCATCCCACCGCAGCACGGGGCACACTCACACCGACACCCTCCCAGGACCACCCCACAGCTGATGGCCAGAGGTGCATGAGCATGAAACAGCATCCGAGAAGGCTCAGACCCCGATGCTGGAGTAGCTGGAAGGAGGGGACAGCAAGAGAAGAAACTAAGCACAAGGGAGGATGATGAGGATGCCAGGAGATAAAAATCCCAGTGAAGTGAGGCCGGGTGCCCCAGGAACAGCACTGAAAGCAGCAGAAGGGTCTCAAGCAGAGGCAGCTGAGGCTCTGCCACAGCAGGAGAAATCAGAAGGTCCCTCAGCCCTAGCAGCTCCTGAGGAAGGAGGCAGCGCTCCCCCATCCCTGGGAATCTGCTCTGTCAGTGGAAGCTGGTGGTGCCTGGAGCAGCCTCTGGGGAGATGCCACCCCCTCCCAGCTCCCTGAAGCTGCCTTCACTCCCCAAGTGTCAGGGATGGAGCAGGAGATCGGTGGGTTTGTGTGACCAGGGCAATTCTCTGCTCCAGCCCCAGCACTGGGGCAGCGACTCCAGCAGAGCTCAGCCAGGAAGGGGACCAGAGCTCTGAGATGGCTGGAGATGACCAGACATCTCCTGCAACAAGGGGAAACACCCACAGAGCCCCAGGACCCCACTGCTGGGTGGGTCCTACACCCCTGGCACGTGGGCACTCCAAACCTCTGCACCTTTCCCAGCAGGGGAGGACAACCTCCCCCTGCCCTGCCCACCCTCTCTGTGCCAGCACCCGCTGTGCTGCCCACCAGCCTCCACTGCTCCTGCTCCATCACCCCATGGCCAAAACCCTCCTTCCTCCTCCTCCTCTGCGAAGCTGCTACACTGATGGTTATTGGAAGTGAAGTGATCCCAGGGAGCTCAGCCCTGGTCACTGCCCTGCTCTGCGGCCACCAGCCACCCCCTCTCTCCTGCTCAGGGCAGGGCTGTCCACCCTCATCACATCACCTGCCTCACACATCTGCACCTCAGGGCAGCTGCCCCTGACCCCCCCTACACGTGTGATCCCACATAAGACTGATCCAGGAGATAAAAGGGGGTGACAGCCTTCCCCAGCCTCTTGTATGGGGGTTCCCTATCAGCTCCCTCAGTGGAGGAGCAGCCAGTAGTGAGGTCAGCAGCACCAGAGCACTTGAATGCAGCCCCCTGACCTGGACAGGGACCTCAACAGACATTTGGGGCATCTCAGCAGCCGGGGAGAGAGCCCAAGTCTTCACTCTGCAGCTGCCTGGGAATGTGCAAGGCTGGCTTTGGGAAACAGTGGTCACTGCAGCTCCCTGGGGTGGAAGGGATGAAGCGAGCAGGAGGGGCCAACACCACGAGCACAGCTCCCGATGCCACCGACCTAGATGGTCATCTAGATGACCACTCAGCCTGGCCGTGGTGAGAAGAGCTCCACGGGTGGAGCAGCTCAACCCCAAACCCAACGACCTCCTGCAGAACTTCTTCCCTGGGAAGAGACCCTTAAGCCAATCAAGCCCACCCAGCAGCACCAGGTCACCCCTAACCCACATCCCCAAGCACCAGGTCCTTACAGCAGTTCAAGCCCTCCAGGGATGGGGACTCCACTCCCCCACTGCCCTGGGCACCCTGTTCCAACACCAAATGACCCTCTCAGCCAAGAAGGGAATCCAAGGGGAAAGCACTTTGCCCCCTCCCAGTACCCCCCCAGCCTTGCACCCTAGAACTTGGAGCCAGTTACCTGGAGCCACCGAGCTTTTACATAACCCTTCCCGGGGTGACTTTCACGTCAGTCCTGGTAACCCGGTTTGCACAACCTCCTTGCTGGGTAGAGCTGCCTGACCTACACCTAAAATTGTTTCTCCAGAGGGGAACAGCAAGAACAAGGATTCAATTACCATCCCCAACCCTCCTCCTCCCACCGGTGGGATCCGTCGTCTCCCCGAGGAGCCAGGCTGGGCACAGCACGGAGCTGGGCAGGAGCTGACCCCTAGCTCTGGTTTCGCAGGGACTAGGGGCTCCCACGAGTTACTGGTCTGGCACAAACGCTCCGAGTCCCTTCTGCCAGGCACCTCCAGCTCCACCAGTTTAGGGTGAGTTACACTCCCAGCAGGGAAATCCAACTGCTCGCAGCACTAATGTGACCTGATGAGTCACTCGGACCAACCCAAGTCCGTTGTGGAGCTGCTGATTCAATCGAGGTCCTAAACCTGCCGTGACCTTGATTTCATCGCTCGAGCACAAGCGGCTCAAGGGAACGACGGCGGTTTCGCTGCCCTGGTGACTGCTTCAGCCTCGTGTTTGTTCTCATCCTCTGCAGAGCAATGTGAAGCCAACGGGATCGGGTCAGTCTCCTGGGTTCCAGCACAGGTCAGAGGAAACAAAAACCCTCTCGAGTCCCTGAGGGAGGGGGGACACTCAGTCAGGTGGCTGCCTCAGACCTCGGTCCTCTGGGCTGATTCATAAGGAGCAAAGAGCTGAGATTTACCGGGATGCTGAGCAGCAGCAGCCCACATCTGCAGCAGCATCTCCCTGGGTGTGGGGATGGGGGGGTAAGACAGACTCCTGCACCTTGAGCTGCTACAAGAGTCACCTTCACCACAAACCATGAGGTGTTTTCAATCCTCAACCCTTTTAACCCTGTGACACTCAACCAACCCCACGGAACAAGCACCAGAGACAGGGGCCAGGCAGCTCCAGATGGGGTCTCTCCATGCAGAGAGATTGCAGCTGCAGCTCAGGCAGAGCCTCCTGCAGGTGGCACAGAATCATCAAGGTTGGAAAGGACCTCTCATAGAGTCACAGAATCACTAGGGGTTGGAAGGGACCTTGAAAGATCATCCAGTCCAATCCCCCTGACACAGCAGGATCCCCTAGATCCAGTCACACAGGAACACATCCAGGCAGGTTTTAAACGTCTCCAAAGAAGGAGACTCCACAACCCCCCTCAGCAGCCCCTTCCAGGGCTCTGTCACCCTCACTGGGAAGAAGTTCCTTCTCAGACTATGTGGAACCTCCTCTGTTCCAGCTCACACCCACTGCCCTTTCTCCTACCACTAGATGACACTGAGCAGAGCCTGGCTCCATCCTCCTGACACCCACCCTTCACATATTTATAGACATTCATGAGGTCACCCCCCAGTCTCCTTTTCTCCAAGCTCAAGAGACCCAGCTCCCTCAGCCTTTCCCCATAAGGGAGGTCAGATCACCAACCTGCAGCCCAACATCTCCACGACCACCAGACCATGTCCCACAGAGCCTAGTTGCCACATGGGGACTCCACCAGTGCTCTGGGCAGCCTGTTCCTGTCCATCAGCTGCTCAGTGCTGCTCACCTCCTCAGCCCCTACATTCCCAGAGGTGCTGCTCTCCAGCCACAGGATGAGTTGTATGGTGCCTGCTGAGCTTCTGCATTTAATGCTCCTTCACAAAGGGCAACAACCCCAACTGTAGAGTGAGATGAGATGATGGGGCAGCAGAACATGGATCTCAGGCCATGCTGGTGGCCTGGACCAGGCGAGGACTTTGCTTCTCCCAAATTACTAACAATAGGACAAGGGGAAGTGGGCTCAAGCTGCATCAGGGGAGGTTTAGATTGGATCTTAGGAAGAAGCTCTCTCCTGAGAGAGTGGTTGGGCACTGGAACAAGCTGCCCAGGGAGGTGGTGGAGTCTCCATCCCTGGAGGGTCTAAAAACCAAGTACCTAGAGCACCTGAGGCCACAGTCTGGGGGTTAGGGAGCTGCTGGGATGATGACAGTTGGGATCGATGATCCCAGAGGTCCTTTCCAGCCAGGATGATTCTGTGACTCTCTGCCACCCAGCAGAGCTGGAATATCTCAGTGGGTTTCAACTTGCTGATGACAAGGCAACACAGACAGAGCACCCCAGCGAATGGAAGCCACCACGGGCTACAAGCTGTCACTCCAGGCAGTCTCCTTGCTCCTAAAGCGAGTGCACAGAGCTACTCACCCCACTGAGGATGGGGAACAGTCAGAGAGGGGCAGCCTCAGTGCAAGCAGTCCCTTCTTCACCTTGTTCCACTGCCTCTGGTGACAGATGAGGAGCAGCCAACTCACCCTCCTGCAGAGCAATTTGCTGCCTTCCTCACGTGGAAGGTAACGGACAGAGACAACGCTACGGGAACTGCACCCTGGAGCCCCTGGAGGGAGGAGCAGCACTGCCTCTCGGGCTGTGATGACAGTCGTGGTCACCCTGCAGGCAATGGACAGGCTGGGAGGAGCAACCCTGCTTCCCGGAGCATTAAATCACGAAGAGGTGATGACAGAGCATCCAACTTGTGGCTGTTGCGGCAGCTCCAGCGGGTGAGTTCTCAGAAGAGTGAGGTGTTCTTGCTCCGAGGGAGATGATTCCTGTAGCTCCTCCATTGACAGCAGCCCCTCAGCAAAGCTCCATCCTGCTGCTGTCCAGTGGGTCTGTGCTCCCCAGGCTCCAGCCTGATGAAGCCTTCAGCTCGCCCCAAGCATCACGAGGTGCCTCCAGCAGCCTGATGGGGCTTTTACAAGCCACCCACAGAGGTGGCCCTGGGCCAGCTGAACAAACCAAACCCCATGGAGCAGCTCCCTGGAGGTTTTAATGCTTAATCCAGTTGAGGAAGGTTCTCATGGAGCACAGGGCACCAGCTGCCGCTCTTCAGATGCTCCTGGTGCATCCTAAGTCCCCTCCTCAGGTTGGTACCAAGAGCTGGACCCACCTTTGCAGCAACCCCAGGGAAAGGTTAAAGCAGCATCAAGGGTGGCCCTAAAGACCTCTTCTTCCTGTGAGGGAACTGCCAGCACTGCAGCCAGCAGGGAACAGAGGGAAAACTGCTCTCTGGGCTGAACTCAGCCCATTTTAACTCTGTGTTTTGATCTAGGAGGGGTGAAAGAAAACAAGGCAGCCAGCGGGCAAGTAGTCTCATAGCTCTCTAAGCTCCAAAGCCACCATAAGGCTTTTCCAGAGATAAGCACTTCCTAAATACTCACTGCTCACAGATTAAGGCAATGAAAGCCTGATCCTGTTTCCCTGCTCAAAGCAGCCACATTAGGCAGCCTTACCCCCTCCCCACCACATCACAGCCTGAAGACCCAACCACCCCTCCTCTCCAGGTGGAGGCAACCACCCCTGCAACGGGTTTTCTCCTCCTCCAACGCCAGCTGCGCGATGGGGATCCCTGCATGGGGTAGGGTTGGGGTTGGCTCTGCTGCCCCATCAGCAGCTCCGGGGGGGCAGCATGGGTTTGATTCCCAGGTTTCCCCATGCCCCAGCCTCAGCGCTTCGCAGGGTTTTGCTGGCTCAGCAGGAATTGGGGAGCTCAGAAGTGGCTGGAGCTGCGGCAAGCGCCAGCCCCAACCCCGGCGGGCACTGCACCCGATCTGCTGCACCAGCAGCTCCCAGCTGCAGCCCTGCAGGCAGCTTGGGGCAGGATTTCCCTCCCTCAGAGCCTGTTCTGCTTCGTGCACCGAGGGAAGGGCTCATTTCCCCAAGCTCAGCGCAGCCAGGACGTCGCTTCCTCACCACCACAGGCTGAGGGGTTTAATGCCACCCTGTAGCCGGCCCCAGTGAGGGAAGTGCCAGCAGCATGAGAGCCATGTCAGCAAACACTGTTTTACCACGGTACCAGCCCCTGGCATCCTAGTCTCAACCCATCACTCACATCCCAGAGACACGAGCAGGGAACTTCTTGCTTTGAGGCTCATTTCCCCCCTTTTCCAGGGGCTTTTGCTCCCCAAATCATTCAGCAGCAGCACCAGGACTCCCAGCCAGAGCAGTTACCCCTTCAGCTTCACTGCATTCAGCCCCTACAGCTCCGACCAAAGGTCAAACAACACTTGGGAACCCCAAACTGCTGCTGCAGAGGCATCAGCAACCCCCTAGCTGCAGCCCCTCAGCACCATCCCACTCCCAGCACCAGCCTGGGATGACGCTCTCCAGCCAGACCCCAACCTCTGGTGCTCAAACATCCCCCACCCTGCAACCACACACCACCCCAACAGGTGTCATGAGGGACCCCAGCCCCGTGCACGGGGGATCCGATTAGCTAACAGCACGTGGCTGGTGCAGGAGCCCGCAGCGTGCTGGCACCCAGTGCTCCCAGCACACCCAGTACACCCATCACACCGTGCTGATTCACCGCAGCCGCCCCCGGCGGGGTGGGGGGGAGGGGACCCCAGCAGCAGGCACCGAAAATATTTAAGCAAAACAGCATCCAGGGGGAAGGAGGATCTGGCACTACACGGATTCGTGATCTCTTGGGGTTCATTCACTACAGGGAACAGAAAAGGCCCCCAAGGTGCCAGGGAGCAGCGGACGGGGCAGGGTTAGTCACCACCCAGCACAACATCTGTGGGGTTCACTGCCTCTCCCCACGCTCCAACCCCACCATGGTTCAGCTGGGGGAGCAACCCACTCCCCATCCACACCTCCCACTCCCCTACAGCCCCCCTACTGGTGCTGCTGTGCTCCCCCAGCTGAATAAACCAGCACAGCCCCACTGGAGGAGCTGGCGCGAGCTCGATCCCCTCCAGCACACGGCACCAAGAACCCAGTGCCCAGCGCGAGGGGGTGAGATGGTCAACCCCCTCTAACACCCCCAGGAGCTGCTCGTGTGCCCCCACCCACCCCAGGTCCTACCTGCAGCTCCTTGTCTGAGTATTTCTGGGGGTTTTTGCTGCCTTGGCTCTTCTTCCGAAGCTTCTTCAGCTCCGCCTGGCACTTGTCGAGAGAGTCCCCTTTGCTCCTCTGCTCCGTTTGGTACTTCTTCAGCGCAGCCTGGATGCCACAGGAGAAGGCTCTGAGCAGCCACAGCCAAACCCATGGCCAAGGGTGGGGAGCAGAAGGAAACCCCCTCCCCACATCTGGGAGAAGAGGGATCCCCACAGCCCAGGGAGCAAAGAGAGGTTGCGGCAGCAGGGAAACTGCTGCTCTGGGTGAGGTGGTCAGACCCATCTGTGCCCAGGGACAGCAGAGCCTGGGCACTGCAGCCCCCAGCTCAGAGCTGGGTAGGGGACTAGAAGCTGCAGAGATGCCCGATGGCCAACAGGAACCCATAACTCACACTCAGGTATCGGGAGTCCAGCTCCACCTTCTGCTCCAGCTGCGTCAGGAGTTCGTTGTGGAAGGACTTGAGCTGCAGAAAAGAGAAGACAGACCCATGCTGAGGGCTGGCAAACCCTGCCGAGGGCAGCGATGGCACCGAGGGACCCAGCAGGGCAGACATGGATGCTCAAGCAGATCTGACCCAGTGAAGCTCAGCAAATCCTCTCCAGGACGGGCTGGGGTTGCCCAGACAAGACAGGGAAGAGCAGTTTGCTCGGCCGAGCAGCAGCAGCAGAGCCCAGGCCAGGGCACTCACCATCTCCTCCAGCTGGTTCTGGATCTGCCTGTGGACTTCTGCCATCTGGAAGAGCACATCCCCTGCAAAGACAAGGCAGGGAGAGCGGGCTTCAGGTGCTGAGCTTGTGGGGGACACCTCAGGCTGGGGCAAGCAGCACCCCGCTAGCACGGAGGAGCCACAGCTGGACCCACGGGTGCTGCTGGAGAACACCCAGTGCCCATTTTCAGGGAGCTGTGGGTGAGGAGATATTCATTGGACCATGAAGGCAACCCAGGACAAGCAGCAGCAGGACCCCTGGATCTGGGGACAGCTGGAGCCAGAGGTGAAAGGACCAAAAGAGGTCCCAGCCAGCCAGATACTAGAAGGAGAGGTGAAGAGATGATGAGATGGGGACTCTCAGAGCCAGGAGTTGTGCCCAGAGCTCTCCCAGCTGCGCAGGGCACCCATAGCCCCATGCAGGGCACCCACCACCCTCTCCCTGAGCAAACGGAGCGGAGCCCCAGGTTGATCTTTGCTTCAGAACCACTGGACCTGCTCAGGCTGAGCAGCTGAGCCCTGGACAGGCAGCAGGGGCAGAGCTCAGCCCACATTGGCCCCACAGCCGATCCCACCGCCAAGGGATCCCAGTTCTCCTGTGCCTCTTCCTTTAATTTTCTCCTCCAAAGCAGAAGGTCCTGTCACAGCCCCACAGAGCTCTTCCTGGGAGGAAGGGCCATGTCCTGTCTCGGAGCCAGACACGTGGGAGCTGCAGGAGACGCTGCGACCGCCCAGCTGAAAACCCCATCCTGGGATCAGAACAACTTCAGGGAAACCCAAGAGTTCCTGACTTCCAGCTTGGAGGGTTCTGTCTTCCCAGGAGCTTCCCAGCCTACAAGGAGCTGGACACCGTAAGTGGAGTCCCTGAGCTACTCCAAAGCAGCATCCCGCACCCCAAATCCCACATCCCACCCCAGAAAAAGCTGGGATGCCTCAGAGTCCTGAGCACCCAGCCCATAAAACCAAATCCCCAGGAGGGACGGGCAATGCCCTGGCAAGGGGACAGCAGCCCAGGAACCGCAGGAGGCACTGGGCACAAAACCAGGCGGTGGTCACCGGGCCAGTCGCAACCTGCTGCTCACACAGCCCGACGCCACACGGCGAGAGGTAGCCCTGCAGGGAACAGCCCAGCGACTCTTTGCTCTTTGTCTGGTGCAACCTGCACCTTGCTCCAGCCTCCTGCAAACAGCCAAATCCACCCGCTCTGCCCTTGGCAGGCACTGGCTCGCTCGGCCGCGGGGCCACCAGCCCCCGCGAGGGGCAGCCCCGATGCGTGACCACTCCCCCACCCAGCGCAGCCCGGAGGGACCCGACAGCTCCGTGGCCACTGATCCGGCTGGAGCTTCTTCCCAAGGAGGAGCGGACCTGGCGCTCAAGGCCAGCTGCGGGGAAGGGCTTCACGCCCGAGTGGGGAGGTCTGGGCACGGGGTCACCCCCACGGGGGAACCAGGAAATCGCTCTCCCGTCGAGCTGTGGCCGCTCAGTCGTGGGAAGCGGCCGAATTCCCAGCGCAGGAGGCGCTGACGCACTGGCGGCGCCCGGCCGCTCCTCCGACGGGGAGAGGGCGGCTCCGGCTGCACTCACGGACTTCTCACCAGCCCCCTCCTTCTCCCTTTCACTTCCCGTTTGGCCCGAGTGGAAATCCTGGCCGGGGGAACTGCAGCAGGGCTGGCCCAGGGCTCCCGAGCCGCTCACAGAGCCGGAGCCAGGAACCAGCATCATTGAGGCTCAAAAAGACCCCTGAGATCACAGAGTCCAACCATTAACCCAACCCTAACAAGTCCACCACTTGCCCACATCACTGAGCAGAGAATCCCATTAAATAATCAGAGACACCTCCTAGAAATGTAAATAAACCATCTAGAAATGTAAATAAATCAAAATAATGTCATCATAAAATAATCAGTGTCCTACAACTATAGGCACCATCTGTCTTACAGCCCTAGGAGTGATCCTATAAGTATAGGAAACATCTTATAGGAAGCACCCACCCTATAGATATAGAAAATACTCATCCCATAGATATAGGAAATACAAATCCTATAACAAATCAAAGGGATATGCCATAAATATACAGCAAGCACCCTATAACCATAGGGCAAATTCCCTATAGATACCCTACAAACACTTGCAAATACAGGTCATAGAAATAAGTAGTGAATAATCCTATAAACATCCCCAACTTCAGCCCCAGGACACCACGACTGGGCTCCCAGCATATTCCTCACCCTAGGAATGAGGCTTTTGGCACAAGCAGGGCTATGCTGTCCCACTGATCATCTGTCTTGGGGCTTTCTCCTCCTCCACCACCCTCTCTCAGCTGTTATCCTGACCAGAGGCATCCCAGCCCCACATCAAAGCAGGCAGCAGCCCAGAGCCTCTCCCACCCAGCCCGGCATCTCCAGGTGCCAGTCTGGGTGAGGGGGATGCTGCCACCCACTCCGCTCTGCAGCCCCTCTGCCTGCCGTGGGGCCAGCCCAGCAGCTCCAGGTGAGTCCTGCACTGGGCTCTGCAGAGCTGCTGGAGCTGCCAGCCGGCTCCAAAGGAACCGGCTCCAGGAGCTGAACTTGCACCTGGTTGCTGCTTCACCCCAGAAGAGCCACCAAAGACCCTGAGAGGTGCTAGCAGACCTTTCACCCCAAAACCACCACTACTACTACTGCCTCAAGCTGTGCCAGGAGCAATCTCTTCCCTGGTTGAGTGGTCAGGGGTTGGAGCAGGCTGCCCAGCGATGGGGGAAAGTTGCTGTCCCTGGAGGGGTTCAAACATTGGGTAGCTGTGGCCCTGGGGAACAGGGTGGGGTTGGGGTGATGGCTGCACTGGATGAGCTTAGAGGTCACCCCAACCTAAACGATTCAGTGATTCCATTACTAACCCAGGGATGGAGTTAAACTGGGACTTAAGAACTCCTGTGCTGCTGGAGACCACAACACGCCAGCCTCTAGGGCATCACACTGGAGTCTGATACCGAGGCTTTGGGGCTCAGCAGCAGGGCTGGCACCTTGGCACCCACAAGGTAAACACTGCCACCAGCTCAGCGAGCAGAGCAGGGCAGGAGCCAGGGTCAGGGCAGCCGTCGTGTGGAGCTGCCAGCACACACCCCACAGGTGAGGAACCCCAGGGTCAGCAGCACCACCTCAGCCCGAAGGCAAAACGAAAGGTTGGAGCAGATGGAGGGTTTGAACTGCCCATGCGGGGCTCTCGCACCCGCCAGGGCTGCCAAGGGCAAACAGGGAGGAGCAGATGCTATTTACATCCCCGTGACTCACAGTATCGCTCTGGGAGAGCTACTGGGGCCATTGTGGGCCCTTCCCCTCCACACCCAGCCGGGCACAGGCGAACTGGTTGTGCCACATCCCTCCCGTGGCCACAGCCCCGCACACCCTGCACCGGGGCCAGCTGCCCCTCCAGAAGGCAGGGCAGCAGGAGCCCGTCGCGCTGCCCTCGCTCTTGAGCTCCCACAGCCTGAAGTTATTTCTTCTCCCCCCTGCTCGAGCCATTTTTAATAAAACCCCCCAAACGCCACCGTGGGGAAGGAGCCAGACAGCCCTGAGCCTCAACACGTCGGTGCCTGTGAGGGGTTGAAGCAGCCCAACTTGTTGAGCAAGTGCAGCGCCGAGTCGGTCCCTGTGGCCACCAGCTCTGGGGTGGCTCTGCCAAGCCAACAGCACTAGGTCCTTGCCAGCATCACCCTTGGATCCTGTAGGATGGGGGATGCAGCACCATTGGCATTGCTCATCACCCAGACCCACCAGCTCTGGAGATCTGGGTCTTGGATGAAGAGCAGGGAAGGGTGGAAAGAGGAGCCCAGGGCTCAGCTCCTCTACTGTCTGACACCAGGCTGCTCCCTGCTGCTCTTTGTTGAGGGAGGCCAGGATCAATGGTGAAGATGCCATCACAGGAGGGACCCTGGTACCCTAGGGAAGGGTCCCAGGCTGGCAGGAAGGGGGCATCAGCTCATTAATGAGAAAAAGCAGCAGACAGTGACAGGGAAAAATTTGTTTGAGCTCCTGGAGCTTAAGAGGAAGAAAATAATCAGCGTTTCAGAGGCTGGGAAATTGCTGATGGCTGAGCCCTTGGATGCTGAGCCAGCACCCGAACCCCGAGACAGGCTGCAGGCTCCCAGGGAGGGGTGGGAAAGCGTCTGGAGAAGGGGCCAGGAGGTCCCTGCA
Source organism: Rhinopomastus cyanomelas (assembly GCA_013400115.1). Lineage (NCBI taxonomy): Eukaryota > Metazoa > Chordata > Aves > Bucerotiformes > Rhinopomastidae > Rhinopomastus > Rhinopomastus cyanomelas. The sequence goes on from VXBP01010430.1 coordinate 75,193, forward strand.
CAGGCACAACCCCTCCAGGGCTTCACTGAGCTGCAGAGGGGAGCTCCAGCAGCTCGGATGCAGCAGCAGCCTCACACACATCCTTCCATTATCGCTGCAGGGGGAAGTGCTGCTGCCACAGATGCGGCAGAGCAGGGTCAGCCCAGCAGCTCCCAGTTCCCCTTTCAGTGCTGCGTGCCACCCAGTTCCATACCTTCCACTTCCCACCAGCAGCAGCCAGCCTGGGCCACCCCCACCATGGTCACAGCTTGGGCTGCCACCCCCATCCCACAGAGCCAGAACCTCTCCACAGCCCCTGCTGAACATCTAACCCTCAGATTTAAGGCTACCACCAACTTCTGCAGTCATTCCCCACCTCTTCCTTCACATTAATGTTGCTGGACACAGAGCAGCCCTCCAGCCCCATGGAACAGCTCTTCTCAGCCCCACAGCTCACTGGACCAGGTGGCTCTGCCTAGACCCAGAGTCTCAAGACAGGTCAGTCAGAGGAAGAGCCCTGCATGTGGGGAACAACCAGCCTCCCCACACCAATTCATTGCTCTCCTCCTCACAAGGGCTTTGCTGATCACAGCCCCAGAGGCTGGTTGAGCTGTTGAGGTTCCACTGGGGCTCAGCAGCACCAGAATGACCAGTGCCCTCTGCTTTGCCCCAGACTGGCAGAGCTGAAAGACTTCTGTTTATTTACTGGGATCAAGGTGAAGGGAAAGCACCGGGTGCCCAGGGTGCCCTGACTGGCAGGTTCAACAGGTTACTGGTGTTCCCAGTACTCAGCTCCCTCAGGCTGAACAGGTGCCATCAGCACTTGAACCAAGGATGGATCAAAGACCTAGGGGACTTGTGATAGAATCATCAAATCATTGTGGCTGGAAAGGACCTCCAGGATTATCAAGTCCAGCCCTCATGCCAACAGCTCCCCAACCGCTAGACCATGGCCTCAAGTTCTCAGGCTACTCTGTTTTTAAACCCCTCCAGGGATGGGGACTCCACCAGCTCCCTGGACAGCCTGTTCCAGTGCCCAACCAGTCTCCAGGAGAGAGCTTCTTCCTGAGATCCACTCTAAACCTCCCCTGACACAACTTGAGGCCATTTCCCCCCATCCTATCATTAGGAATCTGGGAGAAGAGCCCAGCACCAGCCTCACTACAGCCTCCTTTGAGGTTGCCCTGGTGCTTCCCAACAGCCACCCTGGGACAGGAACTGACTGTGCATCCCGGTCACGATGGATGGACCAGCAAGCCCCCAGTACCCAGCTGCTCTGGAGCAGCCACACTGGTGGTGAAGGAGTCACTGGTACAAGAGAACATGACAGCATAGACCTTCCACTCATCAGCTGTCCTCAGGAGGGAGGCTCCAGGAGCCACCCCTGGCCACACAGCAGGCTGTGCCTCTTCCCCACAGTCTGCCCAGCTCACACCACAGCTGACAGGCAGCATGAAGCAGCCCCTGGGCACAGAGGTGGCCCCTGGGTCACAGCATCTTCCCAAGGCAGGCAGCAGGAGGCAAGGTCTAGATCATGCTCCTACACCCTTAGCAAGTCCATTCCTACAGGTTCCCTCCCTACACAGCTCAAGCTCTGGATTTCTGGAGCAACTTTTAACAGAGTCACAGGTGGAAATGCAGGTCCAGAGCCCCTGCTCTTCCACCAGCATGAAGATGTTACCCACAGAGTGCTTTGTTAAGCCCAATCCTAAAAGCATCAAGCAATGAGATTATGGCTGCCCTCCCACCCAGGGGCTCAGCTCTACGGGGCCACCGAGTCACCCACCCCAGATACTTCCTGGGGTTCAGGTCACTGCCCCAGCAGCTCCCCAGCACACACGGTGGCCACCAACAGCTCTGGTGGACCCCTCCCCCTTGCCCTGTGACCGCTGATGCCCGGTGACGTCTGCAGGATCTCTCTGTGCATCTCCCTGCTGCAGGAAGCACCTGCCTGAAACAACTGCAAATCCAATTAACAGATTAATCCCAGTGCCCAGAGGGCTCAGCACCAGCCTCCCAACCTCAGAGCTGCAGGGGAGAGCCTGGGCCTGCCAGGGCAGCCCTGGGCATCCCATCGGGCACCACATGGGTCATATCAGCAGGGTGCAGGCTGCTGGCACCATCACAGCCAGGACCAGGCTCTGTGCCCAGGGGAGATGGCTCTGCCCTACATCCCTTCAGTGGTGGATCCAAAGTCCAGCATCCTCCAGCTGAAGCAGGACCACAGCTGCTCCACCAAGGTGTCACTCATCCTGGTTTTACCTAGCAAACTGTGTGTAAGAGGACAGTTGTCATCTGCCAGGGGCTCAGTTCAGCTCAGCAATGGTCAACTGATTGCTGCAGGTCCTGTCCTTCCACAGCACCCTGCACCCATCCAGGAGCATCTTCCAGAAGACCAGCTGCTCAGCAAAATCCACCTCCTGCTAGCACCAGCATCCCAGTGCCCTCCCAGCCTGCTGGAAACTGCCTCTGGCTCTGCTCACTTTGCTTTTCTGGAGAAGGAAACTCCTTCCCATGGCCTGGTTTTCAAGGAAGACAAAGGAAACCACATCCAAGGGACCCAACCAGGAGCCACACAAGGGCTGAAGTCACCCGAGCACTCGTGGAGCTGATCAGAAGGACCTACAAGACATCCCCAGACCAAGCCTGGAGCTCAGGCTCTTCCCACCAGCTTCCTCAAAGCCACCACAGCAACCGCTGAAGACCTGAGGAGCAGCACAAGGGCCCCTCTCAGAAAGGGGCTCTGGGCACAGGACCAGTCCTCCAAGTCCTGGAAACTGGGCAGCAGCAGCCCCAAGAGCAGAGGGGGAGCAGCTCCCCTGCCACCCCCTCCCCAGGGCTCCAGCCACCAGAGCAGGGGGTTCAGGCACCAGTACATCCTCCTGACCAGACACTTGTGCCCAGAAACCCCGACCCCAGAGCCGATTAGGGCTCAAGCACTTCCTTGTGGCCAAGTTCTCCGTCCCCCCAGGATTAGTCTGTCTGCTCCCAGCTGCCCAAATCCGATGGAGAATTCACAACAAGCATCGAGTGTTGAGGAGCTGGAGAGCAGGGACCAGTCACCCACAGCAGCCCTCCAGCACCCAACTCACAGAGCAACTCCCTGGGCTCACAGCTGCATTGAAGAGATGATGGTGGAGAGACCTGACTGAACTTGGGCACCAGGAGAGCCAGGGCAGCTCTTGTGGGACTGGGCAGCCTGTGAGAGCTCCCCAGGCTCCCTGGGGTGATGTGGCCCTGCACCCACAGGGTGCAGAACCCCCACAGCCACCCCAGCATCACAGGCAGGAGAGTTAGAGGTGGACAGGGCTGTCTTCACCACCTTTTAGACAGAGGACTACGTGGGTTTGTGGCCCTTTGACATCCCCTGCCCCAACCCTGAAGGATCCACTTTTGGAAAAGAAAGGGTTAAGGAGGAAAAAGGGATTTTTTTAATTTGCAGCAGAGCCCGGGAGCAGATGAGAGCTGCAGCCCCTACCAGAGCATCCCCCAGTCCTGCCTGATGTCCCAGAGCGGCTTCGCCTGTGCTGGGGCTCATGGAAAACCCACCCGGAGCAGGGAGGGAGCAGCGGGGGCTGATCCTCGCCAGTCAGGAAGATCCCCCTGTGCTGCAGGGGCTGAGAGAACCCAGACCCCAGCGCTCTTTCCGGTGCTATCAGCAGCCCCAGTGGTGGGACCGATAAGGCAAAGGTGTTCCCAGGAAAAGCTGCAGCCTGGGCCAGCAGAGCCCAGTCCAAACCACAGCTCAGCCCCTGTTTGCACATCCCGCTGGGAGGGGGTTGTGTCCCCAGCCCTTATCAGCTCCCGTGACCCACAGCCTGGAGTGTTATCTGAACTTTCTTCTGCACAGAGCCTCTGCCACAATAAATATCAGCAAAGATCAACAGAGCTCCAGGTCTGAGCAGCAGCTGCCGCTCTGGGCTGAGCCGTGGTCCTCCCTCCGATGAGCCCGCACCGAGGGATGGCTCAGCGATGCCCTAAACCAACCCCATGACACTCTGAATGCACACTGGGAGGCTGTGGGAGGGCACAGAAAGCACCCACTGCCCCTCAGCGAGGAGCAGGACCATCAGAAGGACCCCAAACCCAGCGTTTGAGCTCCGGCAAAGCCCTGAGATGCCCTGAACGCGAGGGCTTGAGGTCCTCAAGCTCCTGGCTGAGCCCCCTCTGATAAGGCTTTTCCTAAGCTTTCACCTGCAGGAGGAGGCTCTGTCCAGGAGGACAGAGCTGCTGCATCCTTCACCCCCAGAGAGGCAGAGGAGGAAGCCCAGAGACAGCAAGGTCTGCTCAGCTCCCACCATCTCCGCCACCGCACGCATTGCCCACGAGGCTCTTTGGGTTTATTTATTAAACAGCAGCAGATTGCTACAGGCAGCTCTGATCCAAGTGATAGGATCCGTTTCCATAGACACTTGCTGCTTCCCCATCACCATTCCGATGCAGCTCCACGCAGCAGGGATGGGGTGGGGGGGGATACAGGGTCTGACACCCAGCACAGCGGGGCAGCACCAAACCCTGGCCTCTCCCAGGGGCTGCTCTTGACCCACTGCTTCTTCAACCTTTCGAGCCATTTGGGTTCAACCTCTCCTCTGCTAATTGTCTGCCTCAGAGCTGCTGGTAATGAGGCCAATTTGCCACCTCCAGCAGAGAGATCTGGCCACCAGACCTGCAGGAACTGGGAGGAGGTAGAGGAGGAGTTCACCTGGGACTGCAGAGTCAGTGAGACCAAAACCCATCTCAGCTCCATGAGACTCAAGAGGGAGCTGGGAGAGGAGCCACCTCAAACCATCTCTGTGCAATGAAACAGCAGCAAGAGGAGAAGCCAGCAGCCACATCCAAGTGATGGGATGACTGGAAAAGCAGCTCCTGATCAACTTAACAGAGGAATAAGGGCAAGAGAGGGGGAGGAGGCACCAAGCATCACATCTGTTGCAGCTCAGACCAACTGAGCAAACACCACCAGCAGCTGCATCGTGCTGGGAACCCACAGACACCCACAGTGGGACTCAGCGCCCCAACACACAACTCAGCCCAAGCACGGGCTGCCCCAGGAGCAGCTCTGTCCCAGCACAGCCGAGCTGCCCAGTCCCCAAACCACTCCCTCCACCCTGTACCATCCCCTTCCCTCGAGGGCAGCCACTGCCCCAGCCCCTGGAGCTTTTCTCTCCTTTGCAAAGACAAAACCACCAGCAGAAGGGCTCTGCAAACGCTTCCTCTCTGCAAACACCGAGCTGACAGTGCCCCACAATCCCGGCACTAAGAATAGCAGATGCTTTTTTTTATTTTAAAGCTCCACAAGCAGCAAAAGCAGAGACTGTTACCAGCCCCACGTTGGGTTTGTTATCAAAAATACCCAGGAAAAATCTGGCTCCTCAGAGCTGTTTTGCACTCAGCCGGTGGCGACTTACCCAGTTCCTTAGATCCTTGGCTTTCACTGGCCAGCTCTCCCATCTTCACCAGAGCATCAAAGTACCCTTTAGCTGCGTACGTCATACCTGAAAGCACCGACACACAGAGCTTACAACCCCCTCAGAGCCACAGCATCACCCTGGCTGGAAAGGATCACCCAGCCCAGCCCTCATCCCAACACCTCCCTAACCCCTCGAGGGCTCCAGCTGCTTTGTTTTTAAACCCCTCCAGGGATGGGGACTCCACCAGCTCCCTGGGCAGCCTGTCCCAGTGCCCAACCACTCTCTCAGGAGAGAGCTTCTTCCTAAGATCCAACCTAAACCTGCCCTGATGCAACTTGAGGCCATTTCCCCCCATCCCATCATCACTGATTTGGGAGAAGAGCCCAGCACCAGCCTCACTACAACCTCCTTTGAGGGAGCTGTAGAGAGCAAGAAGGTCTCCTCTCAGCCTCCTCTTTCTCTAGACTCAGTAACCCTCAGCTGCTCTCTCCACAGGAGATTTTCTGGACCCTACTCTTACTGGCCCCTGCAGCACTGAGTGGCCACCAGACACAGGGCTTAACCCCACGGGGAGGGACCGGAGTGAAAACAAGTGAGGAGAGCTCAGTCAGCCGATTGACAGGGGCTAGAGAGAAGAGGTTTGTGGTGGTTTCATCGCAGTGAAGCCATCAGGCTGCTCAGAAAGAAGCCACTGCAGGGTAATCGAGTACCAGAGGCACAGGACAGCTGAGCCCTGTTTGTTGACATCCCAGCTCCACGCTCAGCTCTGATCAGATAAGCAGGGGGTTTCCTCTAATCACGGGAACATGTTGTTCAGCTCGAGCTCGGTGCCGGTAGGGGAAAAAAAGCCGCCTCTTCCAGCGTGATTTACTGATGCAGACACTTCCCCGCGGATGCCCCCGACACCCACGGCAAGGGATGGCCAAGGACAATCGCCAGGAAGTGACGGGAGGATCTCGGGATCCGAAGCGGATGGGCCGCGGGGACGTGAGGGAAATAAGGGGAAGAGCCCAAAGGACCGTCCTGGGGGAAGACAAAGGGTTGCAGGTGCCGCCAGCGCCGCTTCGCCACCCGGAGCGGCCGGTTGGGACCGGGCTCCGCCACCCCCGCGGTGACGGGCTGTGTTATCGGGATGACATTTCCGAGGATCAAGCAGAAAGCAGTCCCAGTGCAGCCTCCTCTTCCCTCAACAGATGCTGCCGCTGCTCCCTGCGCCCAACGGGGACCCGGGCGGAAGCACCCCCACATCATGAACCTCCTTCGTTAGGTGGAGCTGGGAAATGCTGCTGGTCCCCATTGCCAGGGGAGCAGAGTCCAGAGCCCTGCTCAGTGGACCGGGGTGGACATGCAGTTCCCACATCACGGCCAGTTGATCCATTAAAAACTCATTAAACTGGGAAGGAAGCAGCACACAGGGCAGCAGCTGTGGAGCAGCATAAGGTTTGAGTCTGAAGCACCCCGATCCTTCACTGAAGCATCCTCCAGACCCATCTGACTGGTGGGGAAACAGACTGCGCTGGAGGGCCAGACCCTTCCCCGTGGTCGGATTTCAAACGCCAGCGTCGAGGGACACGAGACACCGCGATGTTTTCCTTTCTGCTGGCTCTGGGTTCTGACAGCCCCGTCCCTCACAGGCATCTCCGCTGAGCCAATTAAACCCATTCAATCCATGAGCAGCTCCGGGGGGAGCAACTGCCTCTAGGGTGGAGCACAGCCTGCTCCCCAAAACCTCCTCAGAACCCAGCTCCGGCAGCAGGCAGTGTCCTTCTGAGGCAAGAACAGCCCTTCTGGGGAGGGGGAAGCTTCATCACTTCATATTCCACTTTTGATCATTTAAATCAACGTCTCCGTAGTGGCTCCCAGTAGGACCCTAGATCCCCAGTCAAGAGCTGTCACCAGTATTTTCAGGGTTGTTTTTCCTTTCTTCCAACGCTTTCTCCCGGGCAACTGGAGCATCTCAGCAGCCCAGCCTTGTACAGAACTCAAATCTTAATCCTAAACCAGCGTGGTGGATTTGTTATCCTGCTGCCACCCAGCACTTTATCACCCCAATCTGTTCCACACCCATGGACTTGATGACAGGAGCTTTGCATCAGGTGAAAGACCCATCTCCCCAGTTTCTTCCCTCCACGTCCCACACTGGTTTTCCAGCTTTCCCCGCCGTCCAAGGCTCTGTTGCCCAGCCAGACCCCCCCAGACCCCAGTGTCCCAGTGTTAAACCCATCAGCACCACAGCTGCACTCACTTGCTAAGGCTTTTTCATAGGTCTTCCCCATAGAAATGAAGTTCCTGAGGCTGGGGTTGAACTGCTCCATGATTGTCTAGAGGAAAGAGAAGAGCAGCAGGGGTTAGCAGGGGTGATCAGGGGCTGGACACTGCAGATCCCACAGGGCAGCCACAGGACCCTGATGATCATTAACACAAAACCAGCAGAAAAGCCCCACTCACACCCTCCAGAGCTTCCACACCTGCAAGGGGATGCTGGGCTCATGCTGAGACAACTCCAGCAGCCCCACGTTTTGCCAACAGAGCTCAGAAGGAAGAGTCCCCTCTGCCTGGAGTCAGCTGTGGGTGGAAGGACCCCCAGGTACCCTCTTGTTGAGGAAGAATGAGGTTGGGTTTTGACCACCACGAGGCAGAGCTAACACCACGGTGGCTCTGCAGAGCCCTGGCAGAAGATGCCTTGTGCTTCCCCGTGAGGGCTAAGGAGCACTCAGCCACAGCAGACAAGCCCCATAACCCCCTCCAAGAGGGGCTGGCTGAGGCACCAGCCCAACCCCAAGCTCTGGGAGATACTGGCCATGACATCTCGTTCCTGGGATGTTCTTGGTCACCCAGAAAGTGCTGGCAAGCAGGATTTGAAGTGGCCACCGAGGACCTGAGGACAGAACAAACCCCCCACCATCGTCACCGGGCCGGTGCCAGCCACGTGTGAGGATTTACAGCCCCGGTCTCCAAGCACCCGGTGTCACTTTCCACCTGCCTCGAGAGGCATAAATTAGGGTGTCGGTGAGTGCCAGCAGCTCTGTCTGACAGCTCTGCCTCCCGCGCTTTAAGGTCCTTATTTAAAAGGAGGAATGGAGAGGAGAAGGGGGGGACGGAATAATCGGCTCAGGCAGAAGAAGGGCTCTTTGTGTGCCTGGCACCACCCTCCCTGCCACGGCCATTCAATCCCCGGCCCGATACCATCACCAGAACCAGACGCCGCTGCGGCCGGGCAACCACCGGCCCCATTCTCTGCCCCCAGCACCTGGCTGAAGTGGAGCTGGCCCCAACCCCCTGCTATGGGCAGGGCTGGACAAGCCCGAGTGAATGCCCCAAGCAGGGCAAGCAGGTGCTCCCCGGGGGCGCTCTGCACCCCCAGCCCCACACTGCTGGCATCGTCCCACGGCAGGACGGGGAGGGAAGACGACAGACAGGCACTTACGGCCAATAAGCTGATTAAGCATCTGTCACCTCACCCGCGGCTGGCCAAGCCCTATAAAGCTCATTTTCCGCCTGGAGCAGTTTTATCCCCGGTTCCTGCTGCCGTGGCCTCTGCAGCGACGGTGACAGTTTAATTTGCTCCCGCAGCTCAGCCAGCGCCTTCCCCCTGCGCTGCTCCAACAGCCACCTTCCCCGCTCAGCCAGCCCCGCTCGCCGTGGGGCGAGGGCATCCCCCACTGCGGGTGCTCCGTGGCAACAGAAACCCCTTTAACCCCTCCTCAGGGAGAACGGAGCAGCTCCGGGGGGCTGGAGGACGATGCTCCGAGGGCTCAGCACCACCCCAACCCGAGCTGCGCTGCCCCCCCAAAAGTCACTGTCCTGATACCCCAGCAGCTCTGGGGTGCATCCCCCAGCCCCCCAGAGGGCGGAAGATGATGCCAGAGGTCTGACGGGCAAGTAGGAGGCTGACGAGGGATTCGGCGCTGATTAGAGCTGCGGGGCAGCCACGCGGGAGCTGCTTTGGGGGCAACGAGAGCAGCTCCGCGAACGCGCTGGGCTCCAAAGGAGAGGAGGAACCTGTAGCAACAAGCCCCGTAACGAGTTGTTTTCCCTGGCTGCAGGAGACAACCGCAGAGGAGCCAATTAACTCCGCTGTGGATTGCTCCATCCTCCCCACCTCGCCTCCCGCCTCGCCCCGACGAGCCCCACGAAAGGCTTGGGGTCGCCGTCTGGGGATGGGGACACGGGTACATCCCCCGCTGCCCACCCAGGCACCAGCCTCCCCCAGGCTCAGCTCAGCCTGAGCAGCGTGAGGCTGGGGAAGGTGTCTGCCGAGGAATTATTGGCAGGATTTCTGTGGGGAAGGGATTTCTCGGCAGTTTGCAGGGTTTGCTGTTTACGGCTCTGTGTGCACACGCGGGGAGGTAAATACAAGGGGGTTCTGCAGCCCTGCCTGTGTAAACATCTCTTCCTGAAGCCCAAGGCTTTGCAAACACACAGTGGAACGGGATCTGCAAAGCATCACCCATCGAAGGGCATCGGCCACCCGCCCTTCCCCACCCCGTGGGTGCAGAGGGCAGCGATGGAGCAGCCCCGGGTGGGGCAGGGCTGTGCCCAAAGGGTTAAAAAAGCAGCGGAGCCGCCGTCTTGGGGTTTGTGGGGATGGAGGTGGAGGAGCAGAATCAAAGGAATCTCCTTCCAAAAGGAGGACCTTCAGATTCTTCAGAGCATCTTCCCCAAACCGGAGGGAACCAAGAGGGATCCAACGCTGGCACTGCCCAGGGGAGGACCTGCAGCCACCGACCACCACCAGCCACTCAAAGTAATAAATAGAGGGAAACCTCCCTATAAAGCAATAAAAAGAGGGGAAAATCCCCCCGTGAAGCAGTAAGTAGAGGGAAGAGCCCCCAGAATGGGTCCCCCTGTTCAGCTGGAGCAGGGAGAGGTGACTCCCCCACTGGCCAACTCAAACTGAGAACCCTCCGGAGGAAGTTTGCCCAAAGCCAGCGTTTCTCAGCCATTGTTTGGAGACTCCAACACAAACAGCCCGGCAGGATGAGGGCTCTGACAAAGGCTCTGGAAAAGGCTCTTCACCACCCTGATAAAAATAAGAGGTTCACAAGCCTTCTTCTCACTTCTCCCCGGGGTGGGAAGGTGACTCCAGATCTAACAGAGCATCCCCCCCCCCTCATCCAGGTGAGAAGATAAGGAAGAGAAATACTGAAGATAAAAAAACCCCCCAAAACATTTGTTCTACAGAAATTGCTCCACAAGCAGCTGCTCTGCACATCCAAGGGGCCAGCAAGGTGCTGTGGCACCACAGGCCACATCACCAGTGGTCTCCCCAGCTACTTCTTGACCATGGAGGTGCCCACATGGGCTTCAACCAGGATGCTCCTTCCACCAGACAGCCCAGCCCAGGTCTGTAGGATGCAACAGCAGAGCTGGTAGCTCAGCAGAAGGCTGGTACCAAAAGCACATCTCGTTCTCCCTCCGATTTTGCCCCATCAGCACCACCCACCAGTTGTTTTTCCTTCCATTGCTGCCTGGGCAAACACAGACTGAACCAAACCCAAACCCCCAACAAAACAACAAACCCCAACCCCTGGCAGCAAAAGGTTGGAAGGGCTTTGCTTTGTTCCCCGGCGCTGAATTCCCCGGGTAATGCCGGGGCTGGCACGGCTTTACCCCGCTGCCAGGCACTGCCTAATGCAAAGCACGAGGTCCTGTGGAACTGGGGAGGGGGAGGGAAGAGGTGATGGAAAACCAGGTCCCCCCCCATCTCTCCCCTCCAATCCAAGGGTCTACAGGCTGCTCTGATGAGGAGAAGCTCAAGTCCTGTCCAAGAAGGGGCTGGAAACCAGGCTGGTTCAGGCTGCATCAGGTTTCTCCTGCACAGGCAGGACCTGCTCCTTCAGGGATTTAAAACCAGGCTGCACAGTCCTCCCCAGGTTCACCCCCACAGCCTCCTGGGTGGCTCCTGAGAACAAACGGAGCAAAATAAAAAGCAGCAGGTTCTGCTTCGCTCTGCTGGGGGCTGGAGAGGGTCAGTGGCTGCAGTCACCCCACAGCTGGGCAGGGACCTAACTCCACACCCCACAGATGGATCTCACCTACCCCACAGACACACTGCCCCAGTTAGGCTGTAATTTCAGCCAGATTTAACTTCCAGCCTCTCCTCTCCACAGCAATGGGTTGGACAACCCACTGATCACAGTGAAGAGGCTCCTGGAAGCGCCCCAGGGAGGAGCATCCCCAAGTGCTGCAGCATGTACTGTGCCCAGGCTTCTCTGCCAGTCACCCCACACAGGGACAGCCTGGGGGGGGGGGATTGGGACAGCTGAGGACATCCCAAACACCCCAACCAGCTCAAGCTTCAGCATTTTCCTCAAATCACCCTTTGCTGCCCTTACACAGCTCCTCACAAAGCTGGTGCTGATGGGGGTCTGGGCTCAGGCTGGCATCCACTTGGATGATGCTCTGGCCACGCCAGGAGCCACTGGACCAGACAGCCTCACAGGACCATCCCCTACCCCAGCGTCTTGCTGCGGCAGCGGCTCAGCCGTAGGGAAGTTTGGCTCCTAACTGGGTCAGCCCCGCTCCCAGAACGCCGCCGTTACTGCCCTGTTAATATTTAATGCCCAAACCAGCCCCAGTGCTGCCTCCAGCTCGGCTCCTCCTGCCCTGCGCCAGCAGGAGACCATCCCAGTTTCAGCTGGGAGGGAAGCTGAGCCTAAACCTCGCAGGGCTTGTTAGCGGGGCTGATTGCCATCGCTTACAACACTCTCACCTCACTTCATCCCATCCAGCGCAGCTTCTCAGCATCCACGTGCCTCAACACCCAGCAGGGTTTCACAACCCGGCTGCTGGCTCCTGGCCATCCTTTGCCACCAGCAAATGCTCCCACAGGTGCCCCAAACGCTCCCACAAAGGTGTCCCAAAGCCCTAGGAGTGGCCCAGCCACCATCCTCCGGTTGTGCCCCACAGCCAGAGAACATAACCAGGGCTCTGCAGATCTTTACTGGAGAGAGAGAGAGCGCTCAGGATCAAGGAGATGGGGGAAAATGGTATCAGGGGCCACAATAAAGGTGTCTGGTAGCCACTGGCTTTGGTGACAGAGGACGGAGGGACCCAGGTTCCACAGCAAGAGCTCCAAGCATCTCTGTAGTGAGGGGCTGGGCTTGAAGGGAACCAGCATGGTGCACAGAGCCCCCAGCCTCACCAGCAGACACCCTGCAAGGCAGTCCCAGTCCCCAGGGGTGGGATCTCCTCTGCTGAGCCAGGAGGGTCCCCCAGCCCCGAGCTCAGCTCAGCCAAAGGACCAGGCACAAAGGCAGAGCCAGTGGCTGCCTCCAGCTCGGGGAGCAGCACCGCATCATCGGCAACACAGTCAGTGATTTGGGGCACCTCTGGCCAGGCAGGAGGTTCCTAATCCCTAATCCACAACCTCCCAGTTGCAGCCTTGCTGGAGATGCACTGTGCCAGCAGAGACCTCCCAGTCTGCAGGAGGGGTGGTGCAATAGCCCCACACCAAAGCCTGGCTGGATGGGGCTTGGAGCAACTAGGTCCAGGGAGAAGCATCCCTGCCCATGGCAGGGATTTGGAAATAAAGGATCTTTAAGGTCCCTTCCAACCATCCCAGTGATCCATCCCAGCACTGAGCTGTGGGGCAGTGCCAAGACCCCACTGCTGGCCCCCAGACCAGCACAGAACCTTATTCTGAGGAGCCAAGACCCTTAGAGAGGTGGAGCTCTGGCAAAAGCCCTACAGAAGCACCACAGCCCTGTGCCCTGCTCACTGTGGGACCCCTCCCCATCCTTACACCCTTCCTCTACTGGGAAGGGAACTAAGCAGCCAACAGATCTCCCACATCTGGGGTGCAGGATGCTCCAGGGCAGCAGGGAGCACAGCGGGTGGAATTTGGGGGTGACACAGGCTCCTTCCTCCCCCTCCACCATCCCCCCAGGGCCACCTGCAGGTGCCCTCCTGATTCTCTTGAGCCGGAATCGCTCCCGTTGCCTCTGGACCTGGCGCTAACGAGGCTGCAGGCTGCCGCTAGTCACATTTATTATGGCTGATGCCCAGCAAACTGGTCTCCAGAACTGGGTTGCATGCGAGACAAGCAGGACCCTGAGCGAGTTCGGGGTGTTCCCGAGCGGAGCTGTTCCCGCACCACCCCCAGACCATCCTCCACAACCAAGCAGCTTCGCAGTGAAATGGAGGTTTGCGAGCAGCAGTAACCGAAGCTGCCTCAAACCAGGCAGAGCTGGCTTCGGGGGAAGGAGGACCTGCCGATCCCCCCACCCCGAGTTCTGCAAAGGGATGGGGCTGGGCACAGGCTGAGCAGAGCTCCTGGCCCATCGCGATGCCCAAGCTGCCCCAGAGGTGCCAGCCCAGCCCGTAGCCACAGCCGAGCCGCTACGACGGGGTCGGTGCGAGTGAATCAGCGGCAGGGAAGGTGGGATCGCGTTGGCGGAAGGTGCCAGCAGCCTCCGTCTCCTCTGTAATTACTACCCGCGTGTAGGCAGCTGCCTGTAGTGGCACACGGGCTCGGGGGCGGCTGACAGCTCCTCCAGCAGCTCATTAGCACAGTCACTCCGAGGGTGAGCGCTGCTTCTGCACAACCAGTACAATGGGCTCCCCCAGCACAGCGCCTCGGGAAAGCCTCCGCGGGAGAGGCTGGGCACGGGGAGCTGCCTGCTGCTGCTCCTGACCCCACGGGGAAGCATCCTGACCCCCACAGTCCAGCTGCTCCCAAATTCCATGATGTGTCGACGGGGCAGCAGCTGGAAGAGAATTGTGGGGCAACTGCTCTCGATGGGGTTCAGGGAGGGTGCAGAGGGACCAGCCAGACCTCCCTCAGCACCATCCCCCTGCCCAGGGGCTGCAGAGATGTTCCAGGCTGTGGGATGGACCAAGGGCAGACCTGGGCCATGGGGATGTGGAGCATAGGGGTGGTTTGGAACTGTGGAGCTTAGAGAGCTCTGGACCCACAGAGTCCCCGAGTCACCAGCCCTCACCAGAGGTCACAGAACTCCTCAAAGGAGGAGGCAGAAGGCAGGTTCCTGCACCCACCCTGTGCCCCACATCTCCAGAGGCCAAGCAAGGTCTTCTCTTCAGAGGAGGAAATGCAGATGGAGCCAGGAGCAGCCTCCTCCAGCTCCCAGCATGGAGATGCTGATGGGGGGTGAAAACCCGCTCCACGTCCTCACACCCCAACTGCTCCTACTGAAATACCCACAGCTTACAGCTCCCACTGCCTGCCAGAGACCTTTGGACTCCTCTTGAGTCCATCTTTGGCTCCTGGGGTCACGAGGCCATTGGGCACCCACTGCCCTCTGGCCAGATCAGCTCCAATGGGGACGGCGCTGCCGCTCGCTCACCCCCATCGCTGGCCCCACACCTCGGGGGATGATGGAGCTGGTGGATGGCCAGAGGCAGCAGCCCAGCCAACACCCCACAAGCACCACCAGAGTCGCTGTGATGGCCAGGGCCATCCCTCACTCCCCTCACAGGACTGCACCCAGCGACCCTGACCTGCTCCACAAAGCTGTCCTTGGCACAGTCCTTGGAGGAGGACACACTCCAAGCACCTCCTGAGTCACTGCTGAAGCTGCTCCCAGTGTCCCACAGCACCGGGGCCGGTGACGAGGAGCCCTACAGCTCTCACCCTGCTTGCCCAGGCGGCTCTCGGGGTTGATCCACAGACACTGGGCTACACAGGCTGGACCAGCTCCCCACAACAACGTCAGCACCCTGCGTTGCCAGGCACTGCCCTGAGCTCTGCCCTTGGCCAACAGCAGCCAACGAGGTGGCCAGTCCAGTTACCCCAGGGGCATTTGGAGGGTGGAAGAAGGACCCAGAAAGCCACCAAGTCCCAGTCACAGAGAAACACTGGAGCCACAAAGCTCTGACCTCAGCCCTGCTCTAGGGCAGTCAGGATTGAGTGCCCCTGGCTCCATGAGAACAGCTGGGATGTTCCAGACTGACATCCCCAGACCCCAAAACCCACAACAGCTCAGGGATCCCAAACCCTACAACATCCATCCCCATGATCCCAAACCCCACAGTGCTCTGGAATCCCAAACCCCATGGTGGCTCAGGATCCCAAACCTCACAACAGCCATCTCCACAATCTCAAACCCTACAACATCTGTCCCCATGATGGCTCAGGATCCCAGACCTCAACATTCATTTCCACAATCCCAAACCCTACAACATCCATCCCCATGATCCCAAACCCCACAATGCTCCAGAACCTCAAACCCCACGATGCCAAATGCCCCAACATCCATCCCCAGGCTCCCAAACCCCACAACTTCAGAACTCCACTACCTGGTGGCTTTTCACGCTACTTGTTTTTGGTTCAAGGTTTGTAAGGTTTTTCCAAGCCCAGTGCTGCCAGGTAAGTCCCTGTAACCCAGTTACAGCCCAGGAAACCATGGGAGCTTCCCAGTTTAACAAATTCCATCCTGCATTACACGTTAGGCTGGAAGGCTTTCACCAGGCTGGGTCTCCAGTGGAGCAGAAAGCGCTTCCCCCACGAGCAAACCCCAACCCCACAAACTCTTAGATTTTATTCTCCTGATTTCCCCCCTCAGAACAGCAGGAAAAAAATAAAATTAAATAAAATTAAATAAACACAAAATTCCCAAACTCCAGCGATACCTGGGACCCGAGAGAAGGCTCCGGGAGCTTTCTAACTGCTGTAGGACAGCAACCCCATCCCTTAAAACTACCCCGGCTCCGGGTGGTTTGGGGTCGGCACTGCCCGCCCCGACGGTCACCCACGGCTCTCCAGGGGTCCCGAACTTCGTGGGGTCCCGCATGGCCGGGAAAGAAGTGGGTACTCCCTGGGGAGACCCCTGGAAGGGCGCTGGAGCGATGCCTGAGCCTCCAGTTCCCCCAGTTCCTCCCGCCCCGTCGGGGAAGGGGCGAAACGAAGCGAAAAGGGGAGGGGGAAAACGATAAAAAAATTGTTCAAAAATCGCAAATAAAGAGGAAACCCCCCAGAAAAGGGGGTCGGAGGGGGACTGACCTTGTAGACATTCTCGGTGAGGCGATGGACCTCCTCGGAGCGGGCCATGCTGGGGGGCCCGGGCAGCACCATGGGCGGGCGGAGCGGGGGCAGCGCCCGGCGGCCGCGGCGGCGCTTTTTAACGGCTCCGGGAGC
>VXBP01010433.1:0-22920 GCA_013400115.1 Rhinopomastus cyanomelas
AAAATTAGTGGAGAATCCCCAACCCGCTACAACCTCAAAGCAGTTTTGTTTTTTTCCTAGAAAAATAACGTAAGTATACAGTGACACAATCTGCTTACCATCTTGGCATAAACTTTGGCTTTCCAGGGCCTGGTTTTGTTTTTTCAATATGACATACTTGTTGTTGTCCTCGGGATATTGCATAAACTCATAATCATTGGCATTAGTGCAACTAACTAAACTTAATTTTGTTATTTTTCCATTCTAAGTCCTACACTGTTTTCTCTCGTCTCAGACTGACATTAATTACTTCAGGAAACACTTTGCTGTGTAGCTGGAGGCCCTCAATTTTGCAAGTACTCAGCCAGTAGTGATCTGATAAGCTTAGTGCTGAAAGTACTTCATGAAAAGATATTTCATTTATCTTGAATACGAGACAACAAACTGTCATGATTTCTTTTCCTCTTTAATGCATCATTTTTATGTAACTCAGACATCAGACCAAACAGATATCCAGAACAGGACAGTGAAAATGTGCAGTTGAATGAAATGGACTGCTGAACACAAATTTTTTTCCCCCGTGGAAAAACCAAAGGAAAACCTATGTAATTAGTTTATTATGTTTGGCTCACACCATCCAGTTTGTCAATCCATTAATCCAAACAATGCATTAATATGTGACTCCTTTATTCTGAAGTTGTATGCATCAGCATAACACTAGAATGAAACTTAGCTACTAGTTATGATACCAAAGCAGGGTTATGAATTTAAAAAAAAAAATTAAAAAAGCACCCATAGCTTCAACTAGGATAAAACTAATATACCCCAAGGTAAGAAGAAAGGAAAAACAGATTTCAAAAGAATTAAAAAGCACAGGCAGCCTTTGCCAAGCAGGCACATTAAAAATCTATGAATTTTTATGAATTGTGTTCCCAAACATTGAAGCTATTTATAAAGCTCAGACTTTGAGATAGCAGCTACTTGTTTATGGAGTTCCAATCAGGCACATGCAGCTCTGGTTCTTTTTATTGAAATAACCAGCTCCTCTTTTGCTCTGTTTTTAATTCACTTTTACGTTAACGTACTCATTGGCAGATACCCGACTAATTTCTGGATACCTGTTCTTGCTCAATAGAACCCATATTGGATACGGGTGAAAGAGCTGTTGCATGACTCAACTTAGAGGAGTGGGAAACTTAGAGCTATTAACCTGCTTTAGTCAGAGGTGTTCTTATGAAACCTAGTTTCCTAAATTAACTAGACTAATCTTTAAATGGAATTAATTACGTATGTCTAACTTTGAAAGCTTACTGAATTTGAGAAACAACAGGGTGGGTTATGGGAAATGCGTTGATGGGTAGTAGTTTAGGATGTTAATGAACCTTTATCTGGGCTAAGAGTAACTTGCATCTGAGAAATGTTAACAAAGCATTGTGCCGTTCCTTAGTGTATCAGTAAATAGGATGACTTGTTCCGGAGCGTGAAGCATCACGCTTGCGCATCAGTAGCAGTAGAAGGAAGCACTCATTGTGGAATTGTCAGCAGTATAGACAGAAGTAATGAAAATACAGTCTAAGGCATAAAATGACACCTATGTGATGTACTTTTTGAAATAAAACTTCAGCTTGAGCTCTGTGGAAGGAATGGATTTCTTGGACTTTCTATTTCTTTGTTAGTATAAATAGAAGAGAGAAGTTCACAGGGTATGGAAAAAGGGCCTGGTCACTTGGGAGATTTATAGAAACGTTGTCAGGATATGGAGAAGTGCAACAAGGAAGGACAAGGACCTCTGGGGATGAAAGCTCACAAAGGAAGTAAAAAAAAAAAAACCCACCAAGGAGGGATTCTTCAAAAGCATTACTGGTAAAAGGAAGAACAGAGGAAAAGTGGGCCCACTGACAAATGAGGTGGGAGCCCTGTTAACAGAGGATGTAGAGATGGAGATACTGAATACTGCCTTTGCTTCAGTCTTGACTGCTAAAACCAGCCAGGATTCTCAGGTTCTGGAATTAAGGGAGGAGTACTAGAGGAAGGAGGAGTTTCCACTAGTCAGTGAGGACTGGTTTAGAGATCTCTTCAGTAAAATACACACAAATCCATAGGCCCTGATTGTGGGATAAAACCTAGCATTTTAAGGAAAGTTCTAAGCCTCTAGGGTAGAGTACAGCTGGAACGCAAAGAATCCCTTCCTCTGATGGTTCNTTTGGTAACTTTAATATTTGTGTATACATATTTTGCAAACAGTGCTCATCACCGACAATCCATAAAGAACCTGTAAATCTGTTGCTCTAATAAATGACTCTTGTTCACGTGAACTAGCCTTGCCGTTCCTCACTGGACACCGCGCGAGTCCATAGATTGTGGCTAGACGAGAACAGAACACGCTATCGAGTGAATCCGAGTTATACGGACTCGTAGTGTGGCACTATCGAGTGAATCCGACCTAGTCATTGGACTCATAGTGTGAAATTGGATATTGCTCAGGATTTGGACCTTTCCTTCCGGCCAAATCCACTGCCTCCCCCCCCCCCTTTAACGCAACACTGATGCAATGCTCTCACAAGTGCTGAGAGAGCTGGCTGATGTTGCTGTTGTGCCACTGCAACATTTTTGAAAGATCATGGAGAATGGGAGAGGTGCCTGAGAACTGGAGGAGAGCCAGTGTTTTTCCAAGTTTCTAGAAGAGCAAGAAGTAAGACCCAGGTGACTACAGACAAGTCAGCTTCAGCTCCATCCCTAGAAAAGTGATGAAGCAGCTCATTCTAGGGGTTTTATCTAACCACACAGAAGAAAAGAAGGTTATCAGGAGTAGCCAGCATGGATTTACTAAGGGGAGATCATGTTTGACCAATCTTATAGCCTTCTACAGGGGCACGACCAAATGGGTAGGTGAAGAAAGAGCAGTGGAGGTTGTCCCCCTTGACTTCAGAGGTAGATTGAAAACTGGCTAAACAACAGAGCTCAGAGGGGTCAGTTACACAGAGTCCAATTGGAGACCTGTGCATTCAGCACTTGTCTCAGTCCTGTTCAACACTTTTATCAGTGACTTGCATGAGGAGATAAAATGTACCCTCAGCAAGTTTGCTAATGATTGAAAACTGAGGGGATTGGCTGATTCACCAGAAGGATGTGCTGCCATTCAATGAGATCTGGACAGACTGGAGAGCTGGGCAGAGAAAAATCTAATGAGTTATAACAAGGGTAAGTGTAGAGTCTTGTACCTGGGAAGGAAAAACACCATGTACCTGTACAGATTAGAGGTTGTCCTGCTGTCCCCATAGAAAAAGATCTTGGAGTCCTGATGGAGAATAAGTTATCCAGTGTGACCTTGGGGCCAAGAAGTCCAGTGGTATCCTGGGATGCACCAGGAAAAGTGTGTCCAGTGGTCAAGCGAGGTTCTCCTTCTGCTCTACTATGCCCCAGTATGATCCTACCTGGGGTACTATTTCCAGTTTTGGGCTTTCCAATTCAAAAGACTCAGGGAACTGCTGGAGAGAGTCAGGTGGAGAGATATGAGGATGATTAAGGGACTTGAACATCTTTCCTATGTGGAAAGGCTGGTACTGTTTAGCCTGGAGAAGAGAAGCCTGGGAGACCATCTTATTAATGTTTATAAATGTCTGAAAGTTGGGTGTTAAGAAGAAAGGACCGGTCTCTTTTCATTGGTGTCACATGATAGGAAGAGTGGCAACAGGTACAAGTTGAAGCACGAGGTTCCTCCTGGAAAAACTTCTTTAGTGTGAGGGTGATGGAGGGTGCCCAAAGAGGTTTTGAAGTCTCCTCCTTTGGAGACTTTCAAAACCCACTTGGATGTGTTCCTGTGTTACCAGACGCAGTTGGTCCTGCTTTTTCCGGGGTGGGGGTTGGACTAGATGATTCTGTATGTTTTTGTGTGAGTAACTTCTATGTTATTCTGGATTTATTTACTGGAAATTTGTTCTGAAAGGCATTCAGATAACCAAACCATCTCATTAAGGCAAACATCAATCACAGCGTGCTAATAAGTGTTTTTAGAGTCACTACGGACTGGAAGGGACCTCGAAAGATCATCTAGTCCAATCCGCCTGACACAGCAGGATCACCTAAACCAAGTCACACAGGAACCTATCCAGGCGGGTCTTGAATATCTCCAGTGCGGGAGACTCCACAACCACCCTGGGCAGCCTGTTCCAGTGCTCCGTCACCCTCACCGTGAAAAAGTTCCTTCTCAGGTTGATGTGGAACCTCTTATGTTCTAGCTTACAACCATTGTCCCTCTCCTATCACTACATGACACCGAGAAGAGCCCAGTTCCATCCTCCCGACACCTACCCCTCAAATATTTGTAGACATTAATGAGGTCACCCCTCAGTCTCCTCTTCTCCAAGCTAAAGAGACCCAGCTCCCTCAACCTCTCCTCATAAGGGAGGTGTTCCACCTCTCTTATCATCTTTGTTGCCCTACGCTGAACTCTCTCCAGCAGCTCCACATCCCTCTTGAACTGAGGAGCCCAGAACTGGACACAATACTCCAGGTGTGGTCTCACCAGGGCAGAGTAGAGGTGGAGAAGAACCTCTCTTCATCTGCTAACCACCCCTCTTCTGATCCACCCCAGGATGCTGTTGGCCCTCTTGGCCACAAGAGCACATTGCTGGCTCATAGTCATCCTGCTGTCCACCAGGACCCCCAAGTCCCTTTCCCCTACACTACACTCCAACGGCTCAGTCCCCAGCTTATACTGGTACCTGGGGTTGTTCTTGCCCAGATGCAAGACTCTGCACTTACTCTTGTTATAGCTCACTAAATTTTTCTCATCCCAGCTCTCCAGCCTGTCCAGATCTCGCTGAATGGCAGCACAGTCTGCAGGGGTGTCGGCGACACCACCCAGCTTTGTGTCATCAGCAAACCTGTTGACAGTGCATGCCAATCCCTCATCTAAGTCATCAATGACTAGATTGAACAGGACCGGTCCTCTCAAAATCAACTTATTTTTGTGCACTCTCTGTGATGCCCTGTTCTTGACATGAATTACAGAAATTTACTGGTTGTTGTTCTATTGCTATTGGTTTCTTTTTTTGACAATACAAATGTATGAATTGTGAATCAGAAGGAGCATTAATCAAACAGTATCATAAATCTGACCATTGCATTCTTCCTTTGCCTTTCTGTTATAAGCATCAGCAACGAATGACTGAAAGTTAAAGTCTGGCCCTTCAAAGATTCTCAGTAAAAAAAAGTAGGTCTTGTGAAGTGTATGCTGCTGGTAGTATGTTAGGCTAGAGGAATGAGGAGGAAACTGAAATAATGTTAGGATTTTCCAAGCAAAACTCCTGGCTTGGGAAAAAAATTTGTAATTAACAGTATTTTCCGTCTGTTTCAGTTTTAGTTCTGCAATTGTTACTGTAGTTGGAAAACTATACAGATAATGTAGAAAAAGTGTGAGGCTTTTCATATTTATTGATCTATCCTTCTGGTTTCTCCTGCAGTAAGATGTTTATCTCTAAATTTCAGATTGTTCTTAAAAGATCCGTCTTTCCTAGGCATGAGAAAATGCAGCCTTCAGACAAACAAGTCCTATTCCATAGATGGCACCTCTAAGTGCTACTACAGTACAAACAATTCCCCTGGGCATACAGTTTGCAAATCTTTCTTTCAGCTGGGCCAGATGCGGGATTACTTTCCTACTGATGCTGAAAGAGCACTGTATTGCAGAGTTTTAATAAAATCTTTCTTCACTTTGTAAAGTAATCTCTGTTCAATTGGTTCACAGTCTTGCAAAGCAGGCAGCTGGCTGAAACTATTACATTGGGCTTTAATGGAGAAAAGCCAGGTCTGAGGACAATTAGTTTAGTAAATGTTTTAATAAGATACTGACTTCTTATTTGGTATAAAAGTTGTTTTTAAAAAGAATTGTCAAAGAAAACATCCAACAGTCTGGGAAAATAATCTTTTAAGTGAAGAAGGCTGTAATCTTCAGTCTAAATGCAAATGATACATAGTTTAGGAAGTAATTTACAGAGGCCAAATAGCCAAAAGGCTAAAGCACATGGAATATGCAACTGTCACTAGTCCTTTTTATTAATAACTTCAAGGGAATAAAAATGCATATGCCATTAGTGAAGACAATCCATCTGTCTTCCGCAAGCCTACTGGCTTTGTAGTCATTGGTGCTACATCATTTAGAGACCAGACTTACTGTGGTGGTTATGCTCTTCTTTTGAATTAATAAGTCTGACCAGTCTTTATTTGATTAACAGTAAGCTCAACTGGGCAATGGTTCTTTACCTGTATTTATCTTGACATTTTACTGCTTCTGCTTCAGACCCAAACACCTATTTTTTTTTAATATATGACTGTTTTTTTTCCCCTAACAGTAGCAGTTATACTAGTATGTTATTGGTACTTCTTACAAATCTTCCTGGACTTTTATTTGTATATGATTACCTTTAGGAATTTAAGGAATATAGGACTATTATTAAATGAAATATAACAATAGTTTTTAAAAGTATTGTTCCAGAACAATAGGTTTAATGTTTTCATTATTTAATTTGAACTAGACATGTTGCCTATCATAGGCAAAGAAGCTCTTGTCTTTGTGACTACAGCACTATCCCAAAACTTTGAATAGTAAGACCTTTTTAATTGTCCTGAGCAAAGGTGCTTTTCTCAAGATTGCCACGTCTCGCTTTATGTTATTCAGTGTATAAGAAAGGCATGAACAAAAGGATTAGACTATGTCTTAATTTAGAGGCTTAGTTAAACCTGCCTAGATGCATTTATATATATTTTAAATAATTAGAGATCTACATGTGGAAGTCATTGAGTACCAGGAACACATTCTAATGCTGTTGGTTCCTGCATATACTTTAACATCTAAAATCTGTAATTTATCAATAGAGCTATTTCCTGCTGACAAAACCACTTTTTAATTTATGAAGAAATTTTTGACTCACATAGTTTGGCACTGTTGGAAGCTAGTAGTTGGCATGTCTCCCTCCCCGCATGAAGAGATGAGGAACAGGCAGTGGAGGGTCAGCCTGTCTCAGGAAAGAAGATGCCAAAAATTGTATGTGCTTGAAATTGCTGATCAGAACAAAAAAACACAATATTTGAAAGGATGATGGGAGAAATGGATTAGTTGTTTATGGAACAGCACACATGTAAATGACAAACTATCTTAATTTTCCTAATGTGTTTATGTACACCTTGAGAGCCCAATTCTACTCAGCGCCAGCCAAAGCTAGCGTGCTTGACAACTCCTGGAATGCTTCATCCTGTGAAGCATTTCATTTGATCTGTGCCCTTACAAAAGTTGTGGATAATAGCAATCTTATGGTTATTTTGTTATCAAACTATATGGCCACAACTTTTAAGTTATCAGTTAGTACTGATGTTTCACAGAATCGCAGAATCATAAGGGATTGGAAGGGACCTCAAAAGACCATGCAGTCCAATCCCCCTGCCACAGCAGGATCACCTAGACCAAGCCACACAGGAACACATCCAGGAGGGTTTTAAATGTCCCCAGAGAAGGAGACTCCACAAGTCCCCTGGGCAGCCTGGTCCAGTGCTCAGTCACCCTCACTGGGAAGAAGTTCCTTCTCATATTTATATGGAACCTCCTATGTTCCAGTTTACATCCCTTGTCCCTTGTCCTATCACTAGGTGACATTGAGAAGAGTCTGCTCCATCCTCCTGACACCCATCCTTCACATATTTATAGACATTAATGAGGTCACCCTCAGTTTGCAAATATCTTTGTCAGATAATAACCAGAACATCTTCTAAGGCCTAAATGGCCTTGTACATGGCTCAGCTTCTCTTGAATTTGATGGGTTGCTCGTCTACACAATTCGTGGTTTTAACATATCCATCTGAACTATAAAGGAGTGCATATTATTTTGCTTTTATGGAAGTCTTTAGGGTCCTTAACTAGAAAAGATTTCTTCTGGAGTGTATGTACAACTCTGATTGCCTTTCTCAATCCATCTTTATGTTTCTGTAGGGTATCATGATTCTTGTTTTTCCCAGGTAGTCAAGAGGCAAGAAGTAAATGACTTGCTTAAAGTCTTCTGTGGTGGTTTTAGGTGGTGTATCTACATTTTACAGGTCCCAGGCAGGTGTCTGAATCTCTGCACAGCTTTCACTTTTACTGCTTTTTTTTATTGTAATAGGAACACAGCTCTGCTAAAATTTGCTATGTTGGAGTTGTATTACAAGCAAAACAATCTCCAATCCTTTTAATTCTCCAAACCAGTCCCTTTAATCCTTTGAACCTATTCAAATTAGGCTTGATGTTCAAGGTACTAGAAACAGATCCAGGAGGAGTCAGAAAACTGCTGGGGTAAGAGGGGGTCTTCCTGTGCAATAGCGAAATTGGAAACAGTCACTATGAAGCCTGGAATAGTGTTTCTTCCCCATTATCATCTTCCATGGTGCTTGTATTTATATTATTCATGGTGGAAGCCAGGTACTCAGTGCTGTCGTTTGGCCTGCATGTGTGTATTAGATTATATGATGGCTCTATAGACTCTTAGGTGACTGTACTATGACTTCATCCTTTTCTTTGTGTTTATCCTGGTTTAGATTATTTTGCTCTGGATTGGATTTCTCAGGGCTGACAAAACACATAGGTAACCCAGAAACAAATATAATAGTAATGAAAGAAAGGAAATTTTCTTGACAAAAAAATTTTAAAGGTGAGCCATGGGCAAGGGCCACTGCCTGCTTCTCCCCCAGCTTTTTTTCCGTCTCTTGATCCAATAATGCTTGCTGTGCTCTAGCACCACCATCAAGATACCAGTCTTAACAGAGACACATATAGAAAGGATGAAGAAAAAAATTGTCTTTCATCAGCAGACTTTTGCTAGAATGGCTGCTCTGCAACAAAGATGATAAGAAGTCAAGGTCGAGAGATAATGCCCTTTTGCTTACCAGAAATTCTTTAGGATAAATGGAATTATGAGAAGGGAAATAAAGCTGTCCCTTCTCAAATGGTGCATGAGTTCTGTAAAATTAAAAGGGTCTTGTCTTCAAGAAGGACATGGAGCTGCTGGAGGGTGTCCAGCATAGAGCAATAAAGATAATGAAGGAAGTAGGACACCTGCCTTACAAGGAAAGGCTGAGGGAGCTCAGTCTCTTCAGCTTGGAGAAGAGGAGACGGAGGGGTGACCTCATTAATGTCTATAAATATTTGTAGGGTGGGTGTCAGGAAGATGAAGCCAGGCTCTTCTCAGTGTCATCTAGTGATGGGACAAGGGGCAATGGGTGTAACACGGAACAGAGGAGATTCCATATAAATGTGAGAAGGAACTTCTTCACAGTGAAGGTGACAGAGCTTTGGAACAGGCTGCCTAGGAGGATTGTGGAGTCTCCTTCTCTGGAGACATTTAAAACCCTCCTGGATGTGTTCCTTTGCGGCTTGGTCTAGATGATCCTGCTGTGGCAGGGGAATTGGACTAGATAATATTTTGAGGTCCCTTCCAATCCCTTATGATTCTATGACTCTGTGATGGTATTCCCATTACAATGTTATTAGACATTGTTGCAGTGAGTAGGCAAGATGCTACTTGAGTTTTTCAAGTGTCTTATCATCTGAGTAAAGATTATTCCACAAACCCCTTGTCTCCAGTGTCAAAGGAAGAGGTCATTCAAATGCAGAATTATAAAGGTTTTCTTTAACAAGAGACCTTTTGTATTTTTAGAAGTATGTTTCCAGAATGCAGGAGTACAGTTCTATGGTATTCACAGAATCACAGAACATCAAGGATTGTAAGTGACCTCAAAAGATCATCTGGTCCAATCCCCTGCCACAGAAGGATCACCTAGATCGAGATGCACAGGAACATACCCAGGTGGGTTTTAAATAACTCCAGAGAAGGAGACTCCACAATCTCCCTGGGCAGCCTGTTCCAGCACTCTGTCACCCTCACTGGGAAGATGTTCCTTCTCATATTTACATGGAACCTCCTGTGTTCTGGCTTAAAATCATTGCCCTTTGTCCTATCACTAGATAACATTGAGAAGAGCCTGGTTTCATTCTCCTGGCACCCATCCCTCACATACTTATAAATATTAATGAGGTCACCCCTCAGTCTCCTCTTCTGCAATGTAAAGTAACCCACCTCCCTCAGCCTTTCCTAATAAGGAAAGTATTCTACTCCCTTCATTATCTTTGAGCATCTGCGTTGGACTCTATCAAGCAGTTCCCTGTCCTCTTGAACTGAGGCGCCCAGAACTGGACACAATACTCCATATGTGGTCTCACCAGGGCAGAGTAGAGGTGGAGAAGAACCTCTCTTGATCTGTTAACCACCCCCTTTCTGATCCACTCCAGGATGCTGTTGGCCCTCTTGGCCACAAGAGCACATTGCTGGCTCATAGTCATCCTGCTGTCCACCAGGACCCCCAGATCCCAATCTTCTACACTACTCTCCAACAGGTCAGTCCCCAGCTGTTCCCCAGCCTGTCCAGGTCCCACTGAATGACAGCACAGCCTGATGGTGTGTTGCCCACTCCTCCCAGCTTTGTGTCATCAGCAAACTTGCTGATGGTGCATTCAAGTCATCAGTGAATATATTGAATAAGTACTGGTCCTGGTACTGATATTTGGGTGACTCCACTAGATTACAGGCCTCCAGCTAGACTCTGTCCCATTGACCACTACTCTCTGGCTTCTGTCCTGCAGCCATTTCGGCATCCACCTCACTACCTCATCATCTAGAACACACTGCCTCAGTTTGGCTGTAAGGATGCAAGATGTGTCTGATGCTTTACTAAAGTCAAGATAGAACACATCCACCCGGTTATTGTCTCGTAAAAGGCTATCAGGTTGGTCAAGCATGACTTCTCCTTGGTGAAGCCATGCTGACTGTTGCTAATGATCCTCCTGTTCTTGATGTGCCTAGAAACAGGGTCGGGGTAAATTGCTCTATCACCTTTCCTGGTATGGAGGTGAGGCTGACTGTTCTATAGTCACTTGGGTCCTCCTTCTTACCCTCCTTGAAGATTGGAATGACAACCTCCTACAGTGTCCTACAGCTATCCTACAGTCCCTAGGCACCTCTCCCGATTCTCAGGATTTAGCAAAGATGATGGAAAGTGGCCTAGCAATGAACTCCACTGTCTGCCTTAGTGTGCGTGGGTGCATCCCATTGGGGCCCATGGATACATATCCATCCAGTTTGCTCAACTTATCCCTAATCCAGTCATCAACAATCAGGGCAAACTCCTCTGTTGTCTCAACTTCCTCTAGGGCCTCTGCAGTCTGATATAAGGACAGACCTCAGAAGTGGAGACAGACGCAAAGAAGGTATTGACTATCTCCGCTTTCTCTGTATCCTCTGTCTTCAGCAGGAGGCCTACATTGCCTCTAGTGTTAGTTTTACCTGCAATGTATTTGAGGAAGCCCTTATTCCAAGGAGGTCTTGGCTTTCCTAGTTGCATCCCTACATTCTCTCACTAGAGCCTTATAATCATCCTCAGTGGCCATCTCCTCCTTCCATGACGTATAGACTTTTTTCTTCCTCTTGAGATTGCCCAACATCTCCTGTTTAGCCATGCAGGTCTTCTGACTCTCTTCCTTGACTTCCTACCTGTTGGAATTGTCTGATCTTGGGCTTCAAAGAAATGGTCTTTGAATGTTAACCAGCTCTCTTGATCTCCTTTACCTGCCAGTGCCCTGTCCCATGGGATTTCCCCTAGCAATTGCTTGAAAAGGCCAAAGTTGTCTCTCCTGAAGTCCAGGGTTGTGATTCTGGTAGGTATTTTGTTCCACCAGATCATAATCACCTTACTGAACACAGATTACTAACTCCTCCTTCTTATTCCCCATGCTGCGTGCATTGGTTTACAGGCATTTCAGCGAGCGAGCTGAGCACTCTGGTTTCACCCTAAGACAGTGGGAGGCCACTTTGTTTTTATCAAGAGCAGAGCTCTGTGCCACTAGTGCACACCCATCAACAACCCCATCCCTGTTCAAATCTAGTTTAAAGTCCTCTGAATGAGCCCTGCCAGTTCCTGCCCCAGAACCTTTTTTCCTTTCTGAGATAAACATCTTCTACATGTACCTGTCAGGTCTAGTGCTTTATAGAACCACCCATTATCAAAGAACCCAAAGCCCTTCCTATAACACCAGTTCGTAGCCAGGCATTTATGGACTGGATCATTTTATTCCAGCCCATGTCCTCACCTGAAAATGGAAGCAATGAAGAAAATATTATTTGTGCCCCAGAGCCTTTTACTATCCGTCCTAAGGCCTTGAAGTCTTTCTTCGTTCCCCTTGGGCTATGCAATACAGCTTCCTCCCCACCTGTCTGGAAGATCAGCAGTAGGTAATAGTCAGCTGATCTCACCAGGTTAGGGAGCGTCCTATCGATATCCCTGATTTGGGCTCCACGTAGACTGCAGATTTTCCTATGATGGGGGTCAGCTCTGCATATTGGGCCCTCAGTTCCCTTCAAGAACAAGTTTGCAATAATTAGAACCCTTGTCTTCTTATGTGTGAATGAGGTTGTCATATTACTGGAAGATGTCTCAGATTTATGGACTATGCTAGGACCTCTGGAATAGGTTGCCTATCCTCTATATCCTTATTAGACTGGCTGTCTTCCAGTTAGGGCTTATATAGAATCATAGAATCATAAGGGATTGGAAGGGACCTTGAAAGATCATCTAGTCCAATCCCCCTGCCAGAGCAGGTTATATCTATTTGTTAGTCGCAATTGGGGAGGTAAGGCAGGCAAGGAGAGTGCTCACCTTCTGCCATGTGTCTGCATGCATCTCTACTCATCTCTTCTAGTTGGGCTTCTATCCTTCATCTAAGAAGTGCAGGATACAGAGGCCCCTTGATTCCAGCTCTTATTTGGCCCTTGCCCAGACTGCAGACCCTTACTCCACCAGTCTACCTCTATTTCAGACCTCTAAGCCTTTCTACTTCTTCTTGTAACTTTTGAACCTTGTTTTGAAGCTGTTACACTTGCTTAAGCAGATAATCTACCTGCTTGCACTGTATACAGCCTGGGAAAAGTGAGAGAGTGTTGTATTCCCTGCAGCCTCTCAGCTGCACAGCCTCGTCTTGCTGGGGGACCTCTGTTTGGGTTCTCACATCTATGTGCAGTGGTGACCGTAGCCTGCTGTTCCTCTGCTGCTGGGTTGACACTATTTCCTTTTCCCCCATGGTGACTAGAGAAAGCTAGCTCTGTCACTGCTCTGTGTGATCTGAACACGACTTCTGGTTTCACTGTGTTTAAATATCCTAGCTCTGTCACTGCTCTGTGTGATCTGAACACGACTTCTGGTTTCACTGTGTTTAAATATCCCACTGCTGGATCCCCTCCACATTGCTTTTTGCCTTTTCCTGCGAGAGATTCTGACTCCCAGAGGCTCCCTCTTAACTCCCCCAAGACTGCATGTTTAAGGGGACCTACGAATCAGCCAAAACCTTGATAAGTAGGGTTCAGGGAGCAGGCACTGACTCTGTCACTGCTCCATGCGGTCTAAGCACAACTTTCAGTATTGTTGAATATAATTTAGGCTTTGACTTAATGCTGGCAGTCATGGGTATTCTCTAACAGCAAATAAATATAGCTGCTTTGTTTAAAACATTAAACTATCAGGTGATGGCTTTTCTCTAAAAATTGAAGTTAGGTGCAAAGTTTGGATTCAGAAAAAGCTTTTCCAAGGTTGTCAGTTCTTGTTTTACAGCACAAAATGCAAAAATTATGCAGATAGGGGTTTGTCCAAATTTTGAATGATACCTTTTGTGCTAAGTTGAACAGCAAGCTTCACTGGAGTTATTTTCAATGTATCTATGTTAGTATTTGGTATGTGGTATTTGGCTTTTCATAAAATTTTAGTTTATTTTGTGGTTTACCTGAAATTTGTTGACAAAAGCTACACATTCCCCAAACAAAATATCTTTAAGAAGAAAAACATCACATTTTTTGGGCAGGGTACTTGAAATGGAGGGAGAGGATGATTTTTAAAGCTTGAAAGTTTGTCAGTTTGGATGAGGTGCTGAACTACTATCTTTTCTGTATATATAAAGGTTCTCCTTCACCAGTCTGTCTAGAATGTGGCTGCTGGAAGGAAGGACTATAATCTACATTTAGTCCAGGTATAAACCTTTTGTAGTATCCTTGTGTACTGTTTCCCTGGACGATCCCTGTTCAACTTCTACTCTGACTGAGATCAGTGGAGCTGTTCACTTGGAATTCAGTGTGAACCTTCTCTAGCTGAGAAAACTACAGCAATTCAGAGTTCACAACTTGGGAAAAAGATTTGTTAAGAATTCATGCTTTAGAGATTATATGTACTTGCTAATTTTGAAGAAAATTTTGGCTTCTAAGTTCTAAGATTGAAAGACTATTTACTATCAACTCAGACATTTGAATGTTCCAGTTACAAAGTTTGCCTGTGTGTTGTGAAAGTGCTCATTAAATTCTTGGCTGAGGGTGGTGTCTTCTTCATTGAATTAAGTCTGCTCAGACTGTCTAGACTGAGCCTATTTCCATAGGATGACATGGCTTTGTGCTTTGATCAGTATTCATAGTGTCACTTCTTTTTAATTTGGCACAGAGTTAAAATGCATTTGTATTGCATCAGTGTACCACAAAGTGTATACTTCAGGTTCCTCCCCACTGTTTGTGTTTGTATGTGTCACATCATAATCCTTGAAACTAATGAATTGTGACTTCCCAAAGGATTTGTGCTGTGTTGCCCTAAACACTGTAGACCTCTCTTTACAGCAATTCATCTTCTTCCCATGGCCTTGATAGTTCTCTCTGTGGAGCCATTCCCCCACTCCCAGTACATTCCCATCATCATAGTCCAGATGAATTCAGTGTTGGTGTACCTGAAAGCTGACTGGAAGCTGGGCACGTGCTGACCAGTAATGGTGTGCTTATGGGCCAACTGGATGAAACTTCTCTGGTTTGCTAAGCGCGAGATGGCTTCAATTCATATCCTCTAAAGAAGGTTGACTCAGTCTTCTATTCAAATGTGAATTATCATGTAACTTCTTGGAGATGTTTACTTCTGAGCCTTCAACCACTTTTGACAAAGAGGAAAAGGATGGACAAAATTGAAGCTATTATAGGTGAGGGAGGGAAACAAGACAGATGGACAATTAGCAGTACTGAATAGGTCTCAGTTGCCCAGGAAAGAGTAGAATGAAGCAGCTGAAACATACTTGAGTGTGTTCCTTGGACTACTGAAGACCATTAAAGTTGCATAGTGGGAGTGGGATGGATTAGTGAAGGATGGACTCCTGCTGTCACAAACACTGTTCAGGCATCAAGGAGTGCTGTGTGCTCATGCCAGAGAACTTGGAAGTAAAACTGTACTCCTCTCTGGGTCTGCAAGTAGTGGATGCTGTTAAAAACTGAAAATCTAAATGGTTAAAATATTTATTGAC
This sequence comes from Rhinopomastus cyanomelas, assembly GCA_013400115.1. Lineage (NCBI taxonomy): Eukaryota > Metazoa > Chordata > Aves > Bucerotiformes > Rhinopomastidae > Rhinopomastus > Rhinopomastus cyanomelas. Next base: position 15,374 of record VXBP01010433.1, read on the forward strand.
TACTTTCTCTAATTTCTATCTTTGGAATTATTGAAGAAATGTGAAAGCTGTTTTTTCCTGAGTAAAATGTATCAAATATTACTTCAGGTACACTACCGTAAACATAATGAAAGCATAAGGCTGTACAGTGAAGTGCTTAGTATAGTTGCTAGTTATTTTCAAGCACACACAAATATGTAAACTTTGATGCCAAAAGCTGAATTTGGTAATTACTGTGGCCTCTTAGGCAATTTCAGCCAATCTCAGTGTTTGGGTGGCATCCTCCAGATCACGGAAGCTCTGTTTGATCCTGGAGACTCAGAATTACCCTCATTAAAGCAACTCTCATTTTCCTCTGTAAAAGACAATGCCTAACCCTAAAGGTGCTTGAATGTCAGACTTGAATGAGAAGCCAAATCTAGTGAGACCTGAAGCAGGAAGGCCTGTTGTTTCCCTAAGTGTCTCTTTTCTCTGGAGTTTCTGGCTGATTCCTCTCTTTTTCAGACTTTTTCCAAGGCGATACTCTATGTAGCAGATTATATCCCTCCTCTGCCCTGAGTTGCATTTGCCTATCTATTGGGATGAACTTCAAAATGTCAAATGTGAAATCAATGTATGTATCAGATGAATATATGGTTTCACACTTAATCTGGGCAGCTTAGTTCATCATGTATGTGTGATATGAAGCTGTAGCTGCATAAATAATAAAAGTTTCAGACTAATACCAGAGAGGTTCCTGATGACTTCAGCTAACCTTCTGGACACCTAACAGCACCTCAGAGAGAATACACACTGAAATCCTCTTTCAAGATGTCTCTTTTAAAATTTGTTTCTTCATCCCCACTACTTACTAAGTTCCACTGTGAGGGTAAGTAATAGTTCAATCTGTTCACTTACTTATCTGCAAGGACAAAATAGGAATACCTCCACTGCTGGAGAGCTATGATCTACAGGGACTCAGAAGCATGTACTCAAACTTTAGAGTGTACTAAGAGGCGAGACTGATTTTGTGACAAAATGTTGTTCTGCACAAACCATATGTCAGGCTGATCTTGGTGTATCTTTGAAACACCTCTTGAGAAATGTGACAATATTGCTATGTTTTGTGTTTAAATGCATCACAATTGGTTCTGGAACTGAGTTCATTAAAAAAACCAACAAAAATAACAAAGCAAATGCTCTTCTCCTCTGCCTACCCAACTTAGACCTGATTATTTTTTTGTTAAGTACTGATAGGCAGTCAGAAATTAGACTTAAGCAAATGCAAGACACCAGGAATTTTCTTTCATCAAAAATGTCAGATGCTGTTGCAAACAGCACTTTCATTTATACTTATATACTTCTTACAACTTGGCAGGTAAAAGAATGTAAAACTTGGTACCAATACAAGTCTCAACACTGCTTACCTCACCAATGGCATCCTCATTATTGCCAGTGTAATTTTAGACTCATGCCATAACATTTGTATTTTACCGTGTTTTCACATCACACTACCTAAGCATACTATTTATCATGTGCACCTTTTTGTTTAAAACATCAACGCAAACTTAATTAGAGCTAGATAAAAATAAAAGAGTAAAAGAAGTCTTAGTTTGGAAATGCGAAAACTAATTCTTTCCACAAGGAAGATGGTTAGATTTTTTTTCTCTAAAAATTGTTTAATGTAAAGTCCTGAATGTCTCCCTAGATGTAATACACGCAGCCAGTTGGAATTTTAAACATAGTGATTCATAGCACAAACCTCGTAATTAGTCTTTCAACATGTTTTTGAGTGGCAGGTTAATAAACATTAGTCCCATCAATGCAGCACCTGACTAGTTCCAACACTGAAAACCAACCACAATGTAGGTCTCCTTTCCCTGACAAAAAGCCCCCAGACTTGTAAGGCTAGATGACAGGGAGATCTGATAGTCAGATGCCACTGTATGTGCATTCACCTGAAACGCATGGGGATGCACAATGCTAAAGATAGCAGTGTAACACTGTAAAAAGCAAACCTGATTATTTTTTTAACTGCCAAATTTTACTGCTTCAGGAGAATGTATGAATGTTTCAGAAAGTAGGCTAAAGCTTTCCTGCTACAAGCAATAATCAGAACAGCAAAGAAATGCATCAAACGGCACAAAATTTGATGGTGGCTGCATACAGATATGCAGCTTCATGAGAACTCACTTTTACAGGAGAAACTGATGCAGCAGATGACAGACAAGTCCAAAAATTGAGACAATGAAAGACTGAAGATTTACACCACTTTTTGTATTACACAATGCTTACCTAAATGGTCTGACTTGCTGTGGCCCAGACAAAGGCTGGTGGTGGAGAAGACTACCAAGAGTCCAATGGGGTGTCACAGATTTCTCAGAATGTTAGGGATTGGAAGGGACTTTGAAAGATCATCTAGTCCAATCCCTCTTCCACAGCACCTCACTGTTACCCTCACTGTGAAGAAATTTCTTCTCATATTTATATGGAAAACTCCTATGTTCCATCTTACACTCATTGCCTCTTGTCCTACCATGACACTGAGAAGAGCCTGGCTCCATTGTCCTGGCACCTGCTCTTCAAATGTTTATAAACACTAATGAGTTAACCCCTCAATCTCCTTTTCTCCAAGGTAAAGAGACCCAACTCCCTCAGCCTTGCCTCATCAAGGAGATGTTCCATTCCCTCTTTCAAGCAATTCTGTGTCCTTGAACTGAGGGGCCCAGAACTGAACACGATATTCCAGATGTGGCCTCACCATGGCAGAGTAGAGTGAGAGGAGAACCTCTCTCAATCTGCTAAACGCCTCCTTTCTAATCCACCCCAGGATGTCACTGGCCTTCTTGGCCACAAGGGCACATTGCTGGCTCATGATGATCCTGCTGTCCACCAGGACCCCCAGGTCCCTTTCTTCTACACTGCTCTCAAACAGGTGATTCTCCAACCTATACTGGTACCTCGGGTTGTTCTTGCCTATATGCAAGACTCTACACTTGCCCCTGTTTTAGTTCACTCAATTTCTTTCTGCTCAACTCTCCAGCCTGTCCAGGTCCTGCTGAATGACAGCACAGCCTGATGGTGTGTTGGCCACTCCTCCCAGCTTTGCGTCATCAGGAAACTTGCTGACAGTGCATCCTAATCCCTCGTCCAAATCATCAATGAATAGATTGAATAGTACTGGTCCCAGTACCAACTCTTGGGGGACTCCACTAGATACAGGCCTCCAACTAGACTCTGTCCCACTGACCACTACTCTTTGGCTTCTATCCTGCAGCCAGTTCACCATCCACCTTACTACTCGATTTTGCAGACACAGTCCCTGCAAGGATGCTGTGCAAGACTATGTCAATTGCTTTACTGAAATCAAGTCAGACCACATTCATCGTTTGCCATCATCTATCCATCTGGTTATGTCCTCACAGAAAGCTATCAGGCTGGTCAGCCTGTTCATGCTTATGAGAGAGAACAGGCCTGGTACACAATGGTTCTGGGAACAGAACCTTTTTGGAGAAGCTGAAGCCTCTTCTCTAATTAATTCACTCTGATTTCTATTACTTCCACTCCCTTAAGGCGACAGAGAGCACCATTTACTGAAGTTATTGAAATATAGTAAATTTTAAATAATAATATTTCTTGGGGCCTGTGAGTAGGTTCACCACCTGCTGGCTCACATATCAGCTGTGTGAAACAGTTTTAGTCATTTGTTTTCTTTTTTATTTTAAAACCTCATTTTGCTGAACTCTTCTTCATACACTGATAGGACTGTAAGGGACTAAAACTTAAGAATCTGCTCCCCGGCAAGCATTGGGAGCCCTATGCTGTACTAGTAGATATTTTTCATATGTCATCTGTGCAGCTTTAAATTCAACAGTTAAGCACAATAAATCTGAATAAGAGCAGTAGAAATAAGTCTCAGTGTCACAGAGTCACAGATAAGCCCTAGTGGCACACCAAATCCATTTCTGTTTATCTGTGTCTGTCCTGAATGTTTCCAAAACACCCAGGTGTCTCATATTGTTTTCCTTTTATCACAGAAACAAGACAGTCTGGCCACTCTGAAACTACTGAGGAGCTGGGCTCCAGCAAAGAGAAACAGGAGGCTGTACAGGGACGGTCCCAGTGACTTGTAAAAATGTGTGTGGTTCAATGTAGCAAAATTTTCCCAGCTTTTATTGGCTTGAGTTAATTTCCTTTTATAGAAAAATATTTCAGCTATAAATGAGATGTGAAAGGCTGTATCTACTAATGAAAGCAAACCCAAGCTCTTGCAGTAAACAGCTACATTACCTGGCTATATCAACTCCTTTTAGATACAGCTGGAAGAGATTAATACATAACTTCATTCTAGCTTTGGTACTGCCAATGAAATAAAGAAAAAATTCAGAACATGGATGGTAACTGCTGTATCTCCTACAAGAAATACCATCCAGCTATTTCAACTATTGCTTCTTGTATATACCTTGGCTTAAGCATTGTTAGCATGTCAGTAGTGAGAAACTCCATTCAGACTGGGAATAAATCTGAGTAAGGAGCTAAGTACTACTGTCCAAAATGCAGAGGCACTACTCTGTCACTTCCCAGGTTTTTCTCAGTATATTATTTACTATTTAATGCACAACTCTAATTTTAAAATTACATCCCCAGTTCTTAAAAGTCCTCGTGAGTACAGAGTTTTTCTTGGACATAAGCTTGTGACTTGCCTATAAGAAAAGCAGAGCATTGGAGACAGGTCCTCAACCTTTTGCTCTTAAAAAAGACCAGGTAGATGTGTAGTTATGGAAAACTGCTGAAAATCAGGCGTGTGCCGCTGCACATGGCTTTGAAATACAGAGGGTGGTCTGGAGAGACTCTCACCAATGGCCAGCTTTCCTTCCATGCTGCCTATCACCAGTACAACTGGATGTTTCTAGTTAAAAACAGGCTTCCCTTCATAGTGAGCTATAAATGCAAAACTGCTTATTGATAGACCAATAAAAAGGACAAATAGCTAATGTCACCATCCTCTGAAAATGCATGTCAATGGAGCCTTTCAGAGCACCGTATGAAACCACAGACAACAAAGTCTCTTTAAAACATCACAAGCAGTGCTTCCCTAAGAGACTGGAAAACCCCTCTAGTACCCTTTACTGCCTTTGGGGAAAACATAACTTGGCATTCCTAATGCCAAAAGACACCTTTAGATAAAATGTTCACCAAAACTCCGTGCAATTCGAGGCTTTACAACAATTAGTCAAAACTATTTGTTTTTAACTCCAAAAGCTTTCTCTAACTTTGTTTTGTAAGTGGCTTTTTTGGTGGCCTCAAGATCTTATCCTAATTAGATGCTGGGGTATTGAATGAGAAGCCTGTACATTCAACAGTTGTGTTCTTTTACAGCATTTCACTGGTCTTGCTATGTAATGACTGGGAAGTGGGTATGTGGTATCCTAAAGGCAGCATTTGCTCTTTCTTATGATGGCTTCAGATAAAACTCTAGATATTTGTAAAGAAACCTGGCTTCTTAATGTAGGCTGGATGATTCTTACCCATATTTCATAGTACTGCCTTATTAACATAAACATATTAAAAGCATCTGACTTTATTAATGACTAAAATCATTCCAATGGTGAAAGGTGAGAGCCAGCCCTTTCAGCTTAGTATAACTATCCTGAATTGAGTTAGAAAGGGGCTAAATTATGTTCAGATTTCACTTACTAGCTCATTCTTATCTAGATAACTGTAATTCTGAAATTAATGGCATGTTTTTGCAGACAGCATCCACTTCTAGAAATAATGGTGCTTGATGTTTACAGTTACTACTAAGGGCTGGCTTAGCAGGAAGGTTCTTGCATATATTTGTTTCTATGGAGACCAAGGTCATTACTAAATCTTACATGTCACTCTGTGAATGCAATAAGAGATTGCACCTCCAGGGACGAACAGACAGGACAGGTGACCCTGAACTGACAAAAAGGTATTCCATTTCACGGACATCGTGTTTGGTAGAGCACAAGGGTCAGTGCCTTCTTCTGTGGCTGGCTTCCAAGAAGGATTCTATCCTTTCCGCCTTCAATGCCAGTTCCTCAATCTAATCCTGGAACTCATCTCCTGAAAGTGGTTATTATTTTCATTAAAGCAGTTTCAGTTTTCTTTTTCAGTCCGTACATCTCTCTCTCTTGTTGTTTTTTTTCTTCCCCTTTGAGAAGGGAGGAGGGTTTTATAGAGAGGAAGTATCTCTTGTCTAGTGGTTTGCCCAGCTTTTACCCATGACAAAAATAAACACTTCTCTAAAGGGCCAAAGATACTCTCTGTGTGTGTTGTTTTTTCTTCTTCTCTTTTTCTTTCTACACTGACTCTGTGTTATGATTTTATTGAAAATTTTAAAATAACACTGTGATTTCAATTGACATTTTCCAGCTCAAATGAAAACAGCAGGGAAGAGAGAGACAACTGAAGTTTCAGCATATTCTTACAATGCCAGTTTAACAACAAAACAGAAATAAACTCTAAAATGTCTCGGAATGTAGAGTCAGTCATAGCTTAATAATTGAATGGGAAGTCAATGCTGAGATTCAGATTTAGTGGCCTATTGTAGGGGGATGTTCAGAGGTGTAGATCTTGATTATGTGTCTTCCCTTTGTATGCATAAAACAGAAATACTTAGGTGTTTTAGAATATCTTATAAGAAGAAAAACTGTATTCTTGGATAGCCATTTATCTCAGGAAGATGATATATCTAACTACAATTTGATCTATGACAAGAGAATTTGATTACAATAATTGAGTGTCCTCCAGGCACATCTGCAAATCTCCATTGTTTCTATTACTTTTGACCTTAGAGGTCTTCCAAGACTATACAAGTTCACAACTATATATCAAGGGTTTATCCCGAGACAAAATTAGCCAACTAATTAGATAATGTCCTTAAGGGCCAAAACAAAAACTAAACAAGGAGGCTTAAAAACCAATTATAAATTGCAGAAAAACCCCAGAACCTAACTTGATTTTGGGAAAAAACAAGAAGACATATTTAATTCACCACACATAAAAATCCAACACATACAGAAATAAATCACATATTCCTGCGTAACTAGGCCAAGCTGCTATCTCCGTTCCCTTACAAGGAAGAGACATCACAGAATCATAGAATCATAGAATCATTATGGATAGGAAGGGACCTCGAAAGATCATCTAGTCCAATCCGCCTGCAACAGCAGGATCACCTAAACCAAGTCACACAGGAACCCGTCCAGTCGGGTCTTGAACATCTCCAGAGAAGGAGACTCCACAACCCCCCTGGGCAGCCTGTTCCAGTGCTCTGTCACCCTCACCGTGAAGAAGTTCCTTCTCAGGTTGATGTGGAACCTCCTATGTTCCAGCTTACAAACATTGCCCCTCATCCTATCACTACATGACACCGAGAACAGCCCAGTGCCATCCTCCTGACACCCACCCCTCAAATATTTGTAGACATTAATGAGGTCACCCCTCAGTCTCCTCTTCTCCAAGCTAAAGAGACCCAGCTCCCTCAACCTCTCCTCATAAGGGAGGTGTTCCACCTCTCTTATCATCTTTGTTGCCCTACGCTGAACTCTCTCCAGCAGCTC
>VXBP01010433.1:23364-57503 GCA_013400115.1 Rhinopomastus cyanomelas
GGAAACAGCCTCTAGTACAAATTGTTCCATCACCTTTCCTGGGATGGAGGTGAGGCTGACCGGTCTATAGTTACCTGGGTCTTCCTTCTTTCCCTTTTTAAAGATTGGGGTCACATTTGCTATTTTCCAGTCCCTAGGCACCTCTCCGTTTCCCAGGACCTAGCAAAGATGATGGAGAGTGGCTTAGCAATGACTTCCGCCATCTCCCTCAGCACACGCGGGTGCATCCCATCTGGGCCCATAGATTTGTGCACATTCAGTTCGATCAACTTATCCCTAACCCAATCCTCATCAACCAAGGCAGGCTCACCTGTTGCCTCAACCTCCTCTGTAGTCTGGGGTCTAATGTCAACACAACCCTTAGCAGTATAGACAGAAGCAAAGAAAGCGTTGAGTATCTCCGCCTTCTCTGCATCCTCTGTTTCCAGGGTACCCACCTCATTCTGCAGGGGGCCTACGCTGCCTCAATTTTTACTTTTACTTGCTATATATTTGAAGAAAAAGACCTTCCTGCAGGTCTTTTTCCTTGTGGAAACATGGAGTCCATGTCATTCATGTATGTGCCTCCAAACCACTCCTCTATTTCCAGTGTGCCAATTCCTACAGTCACGAATGTGGGAAAACCTCCCTCCATGTCAGTAAACAACGTACTTCAGACAAAACCTTCCTTCCACAGATCCCTGAGTTATCAATATCTCTCCATTCACTATGTTTTGGGGGCAAGATGGCTGCTGTGCTTAGTCCAGTGGCATGTGTCTCTCACTGGACAAAAACAAAAAATGAAGTGAAGGATGAGCCAGAAACAGGAAACTCCTAACCAGTCACAGCAATTAGCAGAGTCAAAAGTAACACATGAGTTACCATAGCAACTTACCAGTGCCTCAGGCATGAAACTTGCTCAGATTCAGACTACACCACCAAACAAATTCAAAAACAACATAGACAGCATGACAAGACAAAAGCCATTCATGCACCAGGGGATTTCCTTCAAAGATGTCCAGTTTACTTCTCAGCACTTCCTTGTGCACTGATTTGTTTCCTGAGTTTCTGAATAAGAATTGTTTTTAAAGGCAAAAGTGAGATATATGGTGAAAAATTGCAGTGTAGTAAATCTAACCTGACGGTGGAATTGATACTCGGGCATGATCAACAGAGATCTCTTTTTAGTGTGGATTGTCTAAATGGATAGTACTCCTTTAAGGGCTAGGTGTACTGGAATGCTGAATACAGTGTCATTTCTCTGTCAGATTTAGGTGAAATATTCTCTGTATTGATTAATGTGAATCATGTATCTACCAAGTCTCTGTATTTTTGCCTTTCAGAGTACTGTGTAGTGGGTGTAGGTGACTGGGAACATTTCATTTACTTTTCTTGTGGTGTGGAACTAAGGTAAAGACATGTGCTGCAAAGAAGTGTCAGAGGGTTTAACAATAACAAGAACAAACCTGTAAAAGTCAAGTAAGGTTTGTAACAAACAAGCAAGGCAAAGCCATCTCCTAGTACTGTCTAAAGGCTAATTCAACAGGTTTTCGGAGGTTCTGTTCTTAGAAGAAAGGTGCTTGCTCTTCCCGCGTCATGTTAAACACCACCATTCCTTGTGAAGAGTATCCTGAATCCTTTTAGAATAGTACTCCAAGTTTTGTTTTTAATCAGTTTGTTTTGCCTATAAAAATTCAAAAACTGAGTAGAATAATTATAGGGAATGCCGTAAGCATTTTCTTTGCGTAATTGAACAACCTTTTTGTGCCTAGATACTAAGAACATTAAATATCAAACAGCAGCAAAGTTACTAAGAAAATAAATCCTAGAATTTTCTTGCTGTATCTCTGCAAAGCATCAATCGATCAGCTAAGCTGAGATGGTAGGAGTTCAATGGCAGGATTAATTGTTTTACTAATTTTTCATACTTAAGAAGTTTTCATACTTAGATCCTCTGTTAGAATTATTTTTGTTCCTGTAAAAGGAAAGCAACTTGAAAGCTGAGGATTACAAAATAGAACTTTTAAAGTTTTTTTTTCCATCAAAAGGGTTTCAAACCCTTTGGGAAGCTGCTGGCTGAGGTTATTGATACTTTCTGCAAAATAGAAAATGAAGATAAAGTTGAAATGGAGAAAAATATACACTGAACTTCAACTGTGTTATACAATGTGCGTGGGATAGAGGAGATAAGATTATTTCCAGGTGCCTGGACTCATTTTTATACTGTTTTTCACTCAACACGGTGTCAGAGTAAGATCCAGCATACATCAGGATGCACCAGTGTTCATCAGGGTGCATAAAACAGATCCAGCACACATCAAGCATACATCCTTATTCCCCTCTTCCGGTAGTGCAGATCCTACAGGAATACATGAAGGTGCTTCAGTCTGGTGCTTGGTATGCTCCAAAAAGGATTCTTTCTGGACAGCCAAGGGAGTAGTGTGATACAATGTGCTGTAGTGTATGTTGGCAAGGGTGTACGTACAGGCTGAGTCTCTGAGGTTGAAGACATGATGTGGCCTCACCACTGCGGTTGTTTCTGGAGCAGAAGTGGGAGGACAGGTACATGTGAAGCTGCTAGTTTTATATTTATACAGAAGATCCAGACTAAGCACACTCAGAATGACTATCAGAAGGCTTTATCTATCTGCACTACAAGACAGAATATTAAAAATGTTTTCAGTAGATGATTAACATGTGCAAAAAATCCCCAACTAGAAATACATGTGGGTTAAGCAGTAAACAAAGCAAAATGGGCTGTTACCAGCAGATTATTAAAAGCCCACCGAAGTGGTGGTGAGGACACATTAATAAACCTGTTCAGGGAGGATTGCTGCTATTAGGAATAATGATCAGTGGCAGCAGAGTGTTTTATATAAATAGTAGGGACTATATCCACTATCAACAATTTCCGCTGGAGCTATTTTCCATCTGTTGATACGCAGGACATCTTCCCTTGATCACAGCATAGCACGTAGTTTGACACTTATATTTTTGTCATTGCAGCCCTCCCTCCTCCCCTAGTAAGGCTATTAGAGTTCTGCAAATCAGTTACAGAAAAGATGCCCAAGTAATCAAACTTAGGAAATATTTGAAATGTTGACAAGAACTGCAAGGCAGAGTTCTAAGAAGTGTAATTTTTATTCCATTGACCTGCTTCTGTCTGCTCAGACTCATAGCCAGGAATTTCTGCACAAAAGCTTTCCTTCTTTCCTATGAGGCACAATGCATGAGTGAGCTGAATTATTCATCCTCTTTTAGGCTCTCTGCAGGGCATGCTCCTGCTCCAGCATAGGGTCTGGTGAAAAGTGTTCTGAGGCCTGGGGCTGCCCCTGGGTCATGGAGAACCACTCCAAAGCGTGGAGCAGATTAATTCTGTAAATTTTACAGCTGATAGAGTTTCACTGATTGGGAAGTTATCCTTGGGTTGTATGTTGCTATGAGAGAAGAAATTGCTCTACTGGTTTAATGTAAATGTGGCAAGGACTCAGTTATGTTACAGGCTTTAGGAGCTTTTGTTGTTGATGATCTAACACCAGGAAAATCCTTTATTCCCTTTCAGAAAATCTTAACTCTGAATCAAAAGATGTTTGTGACTGGCAGTTAGGTGGGACAATATTTAATATGGAATCACTGAAACTTACAAAATAAGGAACATATTATACAATTTTGCAGAGTAGATCCCTACATTAAGAGGAATTCTCACTGATCACATAAGAAATACATTAGTGTGCATGAAAAAGAAATTTAAAGAAGCATGAGACAAAGAAAAGGAAGAAGCATGAAACTGTTCCCAATTCTCGTTCTCATGGTGTGCTTCAGTTCTCATGACAGGCATGACATTCCAGCAGTTCAGCCTTTGTCTAGCAGAGCTTCCACCCAGAAGAAATTTTCAAATGATAGCTGAGGAGGAACAAAAATTATTTTGTATTTCATTTGTATTCATTTATATTTCTTCCTGCAGGATCACCTTTTTAATAAACCTGTGCAAAGCCAACAAACTATAGTAACAAGTAATTTGCCTCTGGGATCTTGCATGAACAGTGAGAATCTGACTTTCACTAGAAGCAAATATGCAAACTTGTCAATGTAAAACAGTGACAAAAGCCAAGTAGGGAATGTTGTGTTTCTGGAGGTCTGTCTTGGACTTATAGGCATCATTAACTTTCAGTTTCACATAAATATCACTGGCTTAATGCTGCTGCCATTGGGAATTGTGCTTATTGATTTCAAAACCAGATGACTTGAAGTGGTGGTCTGGAAATCCCATCTTTATTACTGCTGGAAGACTAGTTCTTTTTGGATGGAGAGAACTCTCCCATTCTGAGCCCTGTCAGAAAGATGAGAGCCCTGCAGCATCCCCTGCAGAACCGGGAGTTCAGCATAGCAACAGATGCTACCCCCTGTAAGAGACATTGTGTATTTAAATCAGACATCTGAAAGGCTGTAAAATAGTCACTATACTGAGGTTCAAAAGGTGCATTTCCTGTCTCTAAACCACTTCTGTCACCACCAGACACATGCAGTATGATTAAAGCTGGGGTTTACTCTTGTGTGTAGAGAAGTGGTGGTATAAGGCCAGACAACATTAGGACATGAGAATATCATGGAGAACTGGACAGAATGCCAAGATGTTGTCATGACAAATGTAGTTAGAAATGCAAGTTTTCTTTAGTGATTATACCATTTTAATATTTATTTTCACAGAATCACAGAACATCAGGGATTGGAAGGGACCTCGAAAGATCACTTAGTCCAATCCTCCCACCACAGCAGGATCGCCTAAATCAAGTCACATAGGATGATGTCCAGGTGGGTTTTAAACATCTCCAGAGAAGAAGACTCCACAACCTCCCTGGGCAGCCCCTTCCAGTGCTCCAACACTCTCAATGTGAAGGAGTTCCTTCTCATAGTTATGCGGAATGTCCTATGTTCCAGCTTACACCCATTGCCCCTTGTCCTATCAATAGATTTTTGTGATGATGCACTGTGAAGTCTTCCAACATGCCTTGGTCCTGTAAGTAACTACACTTTAGCAATATCCATCTTCTAGAAATGAAATGTCACGAGCACTGAGATACTCTAGCTACCATTGTACATGACCTCAATTACTTGTGTGTCCTGGTTTGCTGGAAGCATATTTTTGTCTGACGTGTTGATGTAAATGTTTTGCCTGATGATTAGATTTTTCTATGCCAGTCACCACATGCTGTTGCTGTGATGCCTGAGCCACTCTTCTTTCACTCCACTTCATAAGCATACTCTTACGGCAGCAATCAGGGAGGTGGTTGTGTTGGGAGCTGATTTTAGGTATGTATGGTGCAGACTACATAGCCAAAATAACAACCTGTAGACATCATCAATAAACAATGTAGGCAGTGTCCTTTTTAATTCAGAAGCTTATTTTTTTTTAGAAATTGAGCAGTTGATAGATCCCTTCTGCCATCTATTCTACGTTACTTGACATGCTATGGTGTCATCTGTTGAGTCAGAGCTTCTCATTTCAGAGCATGCTTAAATGAAAAATAATTCAGAGTAACAGGCAACAAAAGTTCTGCCTTATCTTGTTTTCCAGTTTGTTGGGCAACAAAATAGCTTATTTGGTGAAATGCACTGGGTCATAATAGTGTCTCATTTGTAACACAAAATAAATGTCATTAGTCATAAGTCATAAGAATCTAATTCTATGTGCTCTAGGAATTTACTATTCAATGCTTGCTCCACATTTCTTGTGAGATGTACATTGAAGCAGCTTTTATTTTTTTGGTCAAAGAATGCAAATCACATATTGACTGGTCTCTGGCTCTCTACCAGTGAAATGACTTGATTACTTATAAAATGCTTTTCAGCAGTTTGATATGGAAAGCCAAGAGTCGCTTGGATAACTTGTTGAATAGCTTTTGGTCTAAAAGATTGCACTAATTACCTGGTAAAAGCTGGTGTCTGAATTCTCTTGTGGTTTTTTACCAGGGTTGTAGCAGTAAGGCCCTGAAAGAGAGCAACCTAAATCACAGCATAGATGGGGCTGTCATCTATGATGATAAAAGAGGCCATAGATGGGGCCATGTTCTTGAAATGTAGCCTGCCAGGAGGATTTCAGTGCAGGGTAGCATGAAGTCATGGATCAACTATAATCAAGAGCTGACCCTCTTCATCTGTCTAGGAGTTGTTTCGCACTGAATGATTTTCTCCCTCTCCTACTAGAGAGTAAACAAAGAGATGGCTTGCAAATACTTGAAAGGCTTGTGACGTGCTGCAAAAACTACCAAAAATCAGGTGTCTAACACCCTTCCTGCCCACTGAGGATGGTTAGCTGACTTGATGTGACAACCAACCTACCATAGCTGCTGACATGCTTTCAACCACAGTGTCACGCCACTGCTACAGTGCCCATTAAACTGCACACTGTGCTGGGTTATTTCATGCACTGTGGCTATTGCGCTACCAGATTCAGTTAGAAAAGATGGCTTCTGGTTTATTTACACAGGGAAATGTCCACTCTTTGCATGTTAAACCAGGAGCCTGATAACTTTCCCTACACAATCAAATCCTACACATTATCAAACCCTATACTTGGTGAAATAAATGGCATTTTGGCATTAATAGTAGAGAACAGAGACAAGAAATGTGTTGCAAAAAAGAAGAACTAGCAAAAATACTGTTTTCAGACAGACTAAGTATTTCTGGCTTTGAAGAAAGAACATTCTTTGGCTACACTAAAAAAAGGTAAATCATATTTGCTCTGGGTTGGTGCTCGCCAGGAACAGATTAGAGCTTGAAATAAATAAATGCAAGTACAAGGCAGCTCTTGGATTTATTCCAACTGTTCACAACCTCAATCAGAGACCACTGCATGTTGAAGTTCTTTCACCAGGCTCAGAATACCATGAGCTTCCAGCAGTGGAACCAGCATGCCTTATTCTGTCCCTGTCCTTGGACGAACAAAATTCGTTTGTGGCATTAATGACCTGGCCTTTTGTGGGGAGGGATCAGGCTGAGGACTGAGGTAGGAAATGAAGTGGAAGGGACTGTGGTTAAAGAGGAGGAATAAGGGAGGTTCAGTGGGGGGTTGGAAGGGAGTGGGATTGTCATGTTTCCTGTGTCTCTCTCACTAAACCTTCCCTCATGTGAACTAATTCTAAATTACATAACTTCCAGACTCTTCCCACCCTTCTCTTTTCAACTGTAACTTTCACTGCTTCCCTCTCTGCTCCCTGCAAGTTCAGTCTTCTCACTCTCCTGGACTCTGCAGAGGTACATAGTCTGAGAGCCCGGGACACTAAGATGTCCAGATTCATGATTTCGCCTATAGTCTGTGCACAGAATCAGTGAGTGACCTCGGGAATTTCTCACTTCTTTGCCTGCAATGCCTCAGCAGTAGTCTTCATCTTACATCCTCCAACCCCAGCAGATCCAGCTTTCTAGCATCCTGGGAAGTGCATAGTACTTAATGGGTTGCTGTCTGCTAGTGGCTGGAACACTTTGATGGCTCAGGTCTGGGCTTGTTATATCTCTCCCGGTGCAGTTTTCTTTCTTTGCCCGTGTGCTGATGTGTGTGTGTTATGTGTGTGTTTGTGTGTGTATATGTACACGTACTCTTACCTACACATTAGTCCTGAGAACGGCACACAGTAGAGAGGTCAACAGAAGATGAAAGTCTTGAAGGATTTGCTGCACTGTTCTCACAGCTCTTTTGTATTGACAGTGATAGATGGTGATAACTGTGTAGGTCAGACAGAACATCTCATCGTCATTCCCCTACCAGAGCTGAGAAAGAATTATTCTCCTGGAGTTAGATGACTTACCCACAGTATGGATCTCCTGAAAGAGCTTGAAAACATATATAAAAGGGATCTTTGCAAGAGCTCCAAAATTTGCATGTGAAGTCACTGTATCCAGTGAGGTTGGGGTTTGCAAACTGTGGCAATACCTTCCCACTCAGCATGCCAATTCCTGTGTAGAAGTAGGTGGTGTTTAACAGATGTCACTAGGCTGTCCTGAGTCAGCAGTGTGTATTCTAACAAAACTCTTATCATAAGCCAGTTAAACAAATGTAGGCAAGGTGTACCACTAGAAGCACTTTTCCTGTAGAAAGTGTGCGCTTTCTCTGTGCGTATTTTGTGTTGCAAAGAGAGATGTCATTGTTACAGACGTGCAAAACATTTTCTTTATTATTTTTAGCGTCTACAAAGCATACAGGAGGGTGCTGCAGGGAGGGATTATATATCATACTAAGTTTAAATATTTTCTCTTTCTGCCTACAATCTAACAGTCAGAATAATTCAACCAATGATCATCAATATATGAAGGTCATCCTTTGGAGAAACTTTGTCTCTCATTTTGCATTAAATGAGTTCTTATTTTATACTCCTGTATTGATTATTAATGTTACAAATTAATACATTCTTTAAAATATTTTAACATATTATTTGCATTAACATTTTAATTGCTACATCAGTTTAAATTGTTTTATATTATGTTAACAATTACTATAATTTTTAGTTTGCAAAGATATTTTAGAAAGTCTCCAAAAGCATTTATGAAGACTGGAGGTGACACAGTATAGAATCGCAGATATACTCTCTTCCTAAGCACATTTTGATGAGCCACCAGAACTAACAGTAAGGGCAACCTCAAGGAATGGTATTTTCAACATACCTGAAATGCAAAAAGCATATATAATATGTGTGAAACCACTTAAAACACAAGCTGGCAAGGTTGGGCTGGACTTTAGGCTAGCATTTCATTGTAGGAATTGCTGGTGACCTTTATTGTATGGCACAAAATATGAGGTAAAATAAGGGAGACACTGAGCAATAGAGAGGTAAGACTAAAACGAAGTGTAAAGGAGAGCTGAATGTGCTCTGTATGTCTAAGATCCCTCTTGTATTTTAGGTAAAAATAAATATTCTAGCCTTTAACATGAATACTCTCTTTTTCAAATTCATCCATATTAAAAAAATTTCATGTTAAAACAAATTTCTTACTTTCTGAACTGCTCTGAAAATGGTTACTGATCTAATACTGTCAATCAAATAATGAATCAACATGAGATTCATATTCATCTTTCATTGCTCTCTGCAGTCTTCTTGGTTAAATGAGAATAAATCTGGAAATAACACTTATTAAATCTATTATAAAGTCTTCATAAATGTTTTGGTTTTTTACTATTTTCAGGGTTGAAAGCAAAATTCAGGGACCTACAGAAAGAGTACATAAACGGTTTTAAAATATAGAAAAGCTGTTTGAAGCCTGCCACGACTATTCTTCCAGCATGGAAGACACCTGAGGCCTCACTCCTACTCCCATTCTATTGTCAGAAAGAAGGGAAAGAAACAAATAGAGATGAATAAGTGGAGCAACCTGGATGTATACAAATCCATGGGCCCAGATGGGATGCACCCGCAAGTGTTAAGGGAGATGGCAGAAGTCATTGCTAAGCCACTCTCCACCATCTTTGCTAAGCCATGGGCATCAGGAGAGGTGCCTAGGGACTGGAGGATAGCAAATGTCACTTCAGTCTACAAAAAGGGTGAGAAGTAGGACCCAGGTAACTATGGACTGGTCAGCCTCACCTCCATCCTAGGAAAGGTGATGGAACAATTTGTTCTAGAGGCTGTCTCCACGCACATCAAGGACGGGAGGGTCATTGGGGACAGTCAGCATGGCTTCACCAAAGGGAAGTCATGCTTGACCAACCTGATAGCCTTTGATGAGGGCATAACTACGTGGCTAGATGATGGCAGAGCGGTGGATGTGGTCTATCTTGTCTTCAGTAAAGGATTTGACACAGTCTCACCTAGCATCCTTGCAGCAAAACTGAGGCTGTGTAGTCTAGATAATCGGATAGAGAGATGGATTGTGAACTGGCTGCAGGATAGAAGCCAGAGAGTAGTGATCAGTGGGACAGAGTCTATTTGGAGGCCTGTATCTATTGGAGTGCTGCAGAAACACCCCCAAAAGATGTCAACTCCTGAGAGCTGGAGAGCAATGCAATTCCAAATAATAAAGAATCCTTTGATGAATAGGATTATGGGAAAAGATATATGACTGTTTTTTGTCCATGGAGACAACCTCAGTCTTACAACCAGAAAGTTCTCAGTCTGAACACAACCTGATTAAAGGTCAGACTACCACAGTAAAACAACTTATTGATATTTTCTTTGTAATTGGACTTTTCTTTCTTTCATATTGCTTTTATTGCTTCATTATCTCTTCAGTGTGAGATTTTTACTTTACTCATTTACACTACCTGGAAAGAATCTTTATGTGTCTGTAACTCTCTTGATAGTCGCTGAATTTGTCTGTCTTCTATGTCAAGAATCGGACTGAAACACAAAGTTCTAATTGCCATTCAGATCCCAGTTTGACCATGGAAAGACATTGATGGAGTTTGTGGGATTGTATCTGCTGGTTGGCTGATTTCATATAGTATGAAAATAAGTTACTGCTTTTTAAAATTTTTAATTATCTTTTTATACTTCAATATGTTGTAGAAATACCTTAAGATAAAATACGTTATTTTGGTTGAAGAGCAAACCTGTGACAGAAGTCTGGCTTCTGGTAGTGGTGCTGTAGCAGATCTGTGTTTCTTCAAGGAAATGGTTTAAGACCTCTTCCTCTTTTTTAGCTTCTTAGGGGTTTAATCTCTGTGAAGAAAATAACAAGAAAGTTAAACTTCTCACCCTGTAAAATAGTTTGATCGCTCTAAATACAATGCTGAACTTAAAAGGGAGAAGGAGGAATAGATATGTACCTGTTGCCAAATCCAGCTCTTTGCTGTAGACTTAAATTTGAAGACTTTAATTTCTTGTAGTGTTGTATATAGGAGTCATCATGGTATTTCTGATTACTGCCCTTAACTTCAGGAGGCAATTTTTATAAATCTGTCACCTTTACCCTGAATAATACTTTAAATACAGATCTTTTTTCAGTTGCTTTTGTGGCTTCCATTTTGAAGGCAAGTAGGTCTCAGGCACTACATGTTGCACAAACACAGCACTAGGGGGAAGGCATCAGGACAGATAGGGTGAGAGTCTAGAAGAATGCTCACAGTTTGTGACAGCTCAATTTTCTTCTGCTATCTGTGCCTTCTAGTCTTTCTAGAAGTTATGGCGCATCAGCAGTTCTGTCTTATTACCCAAAGCTAAATTGATTTAGAGGGATATTTGATATGGCAGCGTTTTCTTGATTTTCCACAGAAAAACTAGAATATTTAACACTGAAATGAAGTTTTATGTGGTGGACTTGTAATTACTAGCATGTGTATATTTACTGTCAGAAAATAATTTCCTTATTTCTGAGTCTTCAAGTCTTTTAGCCAGATTATTTTGAGCTTTTTAAATGTGTTTGTAAGTTACAAAATTTAGAAATTCTAGGTGTTACATCCCAGAAGAAAAAAACAGCCTTGCAGTCTCCTGGGAAAATCCTTGGGACTACTTGCAAAATCCTAGGAGACCAACCTCTGCCCTGCTGTTTCTTGCTGTGCTGGCCTGTGCCAAAAGCACCTCTTGCCTAGCTGCAGGCTTATCCCATCTTTCGGCACCATGGGATTTCTGCATGAGTCAGGAGAAAATCTGTCTTGGTGGACATGCTGGAAAGAAATACAGCTGTACCTCTGGACAGCGCACTCTTAACCATTGTTTATTCAACATAAAAGCGTTTAGCACTGTCAGGAACCAGAAATTTCTTTCGTGGTTATGTCCTGTGTGTAATAAAGCAAGTTCTTTTGTATCTTGTGCAGAGATTTGAAGTTTGGGCTAGGTCACGATTTGTATGCATTCAAATCAGTAAAACATGTCTTCATTGGTTTCAGTGGGGCCACTGCAAACAAACAGCAATCCAGAATCCAGAATGCTGTTTCAAACACTTCAAAGATCTGTTTTAAAGGATATCTGTGCTTGTTTCATCTCTGTGGTTTTAGAATCTTCCTGTTACACCTTACCTTCTCAAGTGATCATGTTTTTCGCATTATGGGTCTATAAGGTGGATACTATTGAACTTCATTTACTTAAAAACAATATAAAACCCCTCTAGCACAATGTTTTAAACCATCTACAAATGCTTTGCTACCTCTGTTTCTTTTTACTGGATGCTTTTCTTCATTTTGTCGATGGCAGAATGTCATCAGAGCCACCTGAAAAAATACAACATTGACAGTGAAATTCAGTACTTTAAAAAATCTGGATGGTAGTTCTTCATGGTTTATAAATTGACTTATTGTACCTGAACAGTGATTCAGGAATAAGTAATGCAAAGCTAGCATTTTTGGGCTCAGATTATTTTTTTCTCTAGTTTATAAAATACAGTGAAATATAAATAAGAGAAATGTGCTTTTGTGGATCATTTTTCCAACAGAACATTTCTATAATTTTCATAAAGCTCTTAATCATGGTCTGAAAATTATTTACATCTATGTACTGCAAGTTTTTGTTAGACTTACCCATTAAAGCTTTTTCAAAACTTATTGTAGTCACATGAGACTGGACTAAACTATAGTCCCTCCTCCTGTTTGTTTAAACTTTTCATATCTGCTTTCAGCTACAGTTGGTAACACACCCTTGTGATAGAATGGGATGCTGCATTGCACAGGTATAACCATCCTGGCTCTGCTTATGCAATATGTACCATGTGCTGGAACATGTGCCAACGTGATTCATCTGCCTGTTCCCATGGGTGATTTGGCTATCCAAAAGATGTTTGATGCTCCTACCCCAGTGACAGGGAGGTGGCTGTGGGAAAGTTTACTAGTCCTTCTTTAGCTGTGATAGATGAAAACTAGTCTCATGGAGTCAAATGGAAATATTCTATAGACTTTAAGAGCCTAGGTGATAAATCAATGTTTGCATATTAATGTGGGATTTCAAAGGACTGTAAATTTCTGTGCTATCCATGGTAGACCTCATGATCTATGCACAATGCAGAAGTGAATTCTCTCCCAGATGGTACTCGTTTTTCCTGATATAGGTAGGAGGACCTATTCCCAGGACCCGTCTGGGATCTGGAATCACTTTCAAATTTGTCAGAGGTTGAAACTGCAGTCCTAAAGGGATCATCTTGCAATTACCTTCTCTTGCTGCACAAGTGGCTCTCTTCTGGCTTGTCAGTTATCTTCATTGCAATTTTCCCCTTTCTCACTGCAGAGGAGATGATATGGTCTCCTCCTCCAACAGAATTGACAAATGCCATGTTATACACCATGTTGGTTTTGGAAATACTTTCCATAGTCCCTACCACTGCAGCAATATGGTCTCTTTGTTGTTTGTCTGTGACGTTATATTAACAGAATCACAGATGGTTAGGGATTGGAAGGGACCTCAAAAGATCATCTAGTCCAATCCCCTTGCCACAGCAGGATCCNTCTAACTGAATTTTTATTCTTTATCTGGGGAGATCATGGAGCAGATTCTCTCAGAAGGTCTGATAAGGCACACGAAGGACAGGACAGGGAGGTGATTGAAGACAGTCAGCATGGCTTCACTAAGGGAAAATCCTGCCTGATGAATCTNGGTTGGTCTTTCACATAAAGAGCTACTCCATCATCAGGCCTTGCTGACCTGTCTCTCCTGAAAAGGACATAGCCGTCCATGACCATATTCCAGTCATGCGAGCTGTCCCACCATATCTCTGTAATTGCCACCAGATCATAATCTCCTGACACAGAGTTCTAACTCCTCCTGCTTGTTCCCCATGCTGCGTGCATTGGTGTACAGGCATTTCAGAGAGCAAGATTTAAAGATTTTCCTGTTAACACATAAAATACTGTTTTTCTCTGCAAAACTCTCTGTCTCATTCTAGGAAATCATTCTGGATCTCAACTTTACTTTGACCTCTGAATTTTTTATGTTTGGGGGAAAAAAAAAACGTTGATCAGATGACAAAAAGCTTTTGAGCAGGGACTGCTTTGAGTGAGAGTGCCTGTCAAAATTTTTGAGATCTATGTTAAACGATGCAAATTCTAATATATATATATATATATATAAATTTGGAACGATTGCTTTATAGCCAATACAGTATCTAACTGAATTTTTATTCTTTATCTGGGGAGATCATGGAGCAGANAAGGGACAACCTATGGATCATCCATCTGGACTTCCTCAAGGTTTTTAGCATGGTCTCCCACAACATCCTGCTCGCCAAGTTGGAAAGTTACAGATTTGATGATGTCAGACTTTGACTAACAGCAAGTGAGGTGTATACTACAAAGTAGGAAGCAGTTGTTTTCCTGGAAGTGCAGCTCAGAGGTCTGTCTTAAGTGTGAAGGCACAAGAGAGGCACATGAGGTACTCTGGCCTCTGTGTAGTTGTAGGACATCAGAGGCTAGGATTCATGGCTGAGGGACTGGCGCTAAGAGGTGCCTGCTCAGTCACACCACAAGGGAATGAAGTAAAAACTTAAAAATCTATTAGGTCTTTATTTGTTGCTCTATTTTTACTTTTGGGGCATTCTGTTTTAATGGAAAACATTTCATTTTCCTTGCAACCTTTTTCTCCTGTGCTAAATGCGAAGAAAATATTTAATCACACAATTTTTCATGTTCACTTTTCTATGTTCATTCACTGATGATGTCTTTCTGCAGGCTAGAATACTGCTCAGGTGAACAATGTAAATGTCTCAAATGCTTGTCTTAGAGTGGAGTTTGGAGTTCTCTTTATGGTAATTTTATACATAATATCATTAAATGGCTTTACAGCAGACATTTAATTGTAATTTGGGACAACACTGAAAGCCATGTCCTAACGCTGACAAGTAATACTGTGCCTCCTTGTTTTTGTTAATGTTTTAATATCCAAATACAACATCTTACATCAAGAAACAAGGAATGTACATCCTACGCATAGCATGCAGCCCTGAGATAGCATTTTACAGAGCATTTACTCTGATATGCTTTAGGGTTATCGTGGTTAATCAACAGAGCATGAACTTACAGTGTGAGAGTGCATGGACTTGTATTGATGAGATCTAAAAACATGGAAGAGAGTATTTGTGAATGTAGAAGGTTCCTTAATCTATCAGATAAGAGATACAGTCAGAGGCTTAGGCTAGATAAGAAACGTCTATGACTATGCAGTGAACAATGCACTTAGAGATGCTGTGCATTTTGTATTGCTGGATGTTTTCAAAGCTGAGTATCTTTCCACAGAACAATGATCTTGGCAAAAGAACTTTCTTATGGCATGCCACAGCCTGTTTTTCACTAAGTTGATCTGGACGTTTACAGTAGTTCTTAAAATCTGGAACTCTAATGAGGTGCCTTCTTTTCACAGCCAATTGTTTTATTTATTCATGCACTACATGAAAACTGGATATCCCTGAGACACTTCAAAAGAAATTGTGTCCTTTCTCTATCTAATTTTTATATGCAATGTGCAAAACTTGAACCACATCTTTCCATTTGTGTTATAAGACCACGGCAAGAGCAATAACCAAAAGTAACAAATTTGTATTCTGCAAGCATTTGTTTGGTTGTGAATTGTTTATGGCCAGACTGATTCTGACTGATTTGCAGCAGTAGCAATGACCTAGTTCTTTATCCAAAGAAATACAAAAGTTTCATGCCTAATTACATTCTCTTTACATTGGAGTACATTGGGCAAAGCCCAAACGATTGAGCTCATTAGCATTACTTTTGTGCAAAATGGCCATCCACACTGACAAATTGCACCTTGTATTTAAATTAATTTTACACATAGCTAAGTAGAGTTCTTACTTGGATCCCGAAAGCAAGTCAGCACTTGGCTGAAGAGCAGTTTAGGAGCTACTCCTTTGATGGAATTATTTATTTCTCAGTAGACCTCACCCTTGAATCTCATTATTTCATGTAAAGAGGTGTAAGTAACTCTAGCATCAGAAAAGCTGTTCGTTGACACATATGTTTTGGTGGTGACTTCTGCTCTGGATCACAATTGACTCAGATTTATCTAGAGACAAAATCCAGAGAAGTGCCTCAGGGACACTGCTAAAGGAAAGGAGGTTTGAGGCATTATAATGACTCTACTCTGCTACTTTCCTGCCTTAGCAGAAAATGGGAAATCCTTATCCTTTCATGCACTGTTCTTCTGTTTTGTCCCTGTCTCCATTAGTGATCCCATGTACTCTCCCTCTCCGGCCTCTTATGCATAAATGACCAAAGACTAATCCTTCTGTTTGCCATGTTGTAACAAAGCATTAATACCTCCCTTTCTGTCTTGTCTTGAACTGGAACATTATAGACATTATGCTGACATCATAGCCTTGTACAGAAAAGAATCTACCACTGAGCTCCAGATGAATGCCACATCAGCAACTGGCATGTGTAAGCATGTGACAAACCTTCTGCTTGGTAACTGGCCAAGATTTTGCTTTCTGTATAGTCAGACTAAGGGATAAAGCACAGAAAATAATTCTAGAAGGAACAGGAAATTAGATGTTAAGATCAAAGACTTGTCATTTTATGGTACTAAATTCTCTAGAGGATACTGAATAAGCTAAGTTAGCCAAAAGTCTCACCGCAACAGCTTTCAAACTCTGACACTATGTAAGTATGTACACATCCTGAATCATAGAGGATTTTTAAAACCTTCTGGCATATTTGAAATTCAACACGTTTCAAATGTTTTGATTCTACAGAAATTTAAAAAGTAATTTATATTTATTCTAATTTATATATATTTTTCATTAAGTGAGAATAACATCCTTTTTACAGAATTTTAAACCAGAAGTTACTTTGTTCATATGTAACCATATAATTAGTAAAAAACCACTGAGTTTCATTAAAATGCAGCACGAAGTTCCTAAGGTACAAATATTTGCACAAGACCAAGGAGATAAAAATGTTACATTGAGTTTACATGATCCGCATATTTTATCAGAGTATTTTTTGAGCCTCTCCTTATACATCTTGCGACATGACAGTGACTGGAGTTTTGTTTTGGACCATAACAGGAGGTTATTGTGTAGACTTGTGTGAAAAGTCTTTAAAAGACCATTGAAAAGAGCACACTGGTGCCCTTCCTGTTCATGTCGTTACAGTTTTAGGCTGCTTCTGTCCTTAACTAGGTCTGGGAGAGTGAGATCATACTTTGAAAATAGAGAATTACAGTCCTCTTTTTTTTAAAGAAAATTGCCCTGGGAATATAACATGAGCCATTGTTTCACAATTTGGACATGGAAAATTTAGTGTTTGTAATGCTTATTTTGTAGTTGCTTCTAAAAAACATCTCTAATTTGAATGACTGTTTTTTTTCTCTCTTCTTAACCTAATGAATTACTCCATTGGGAAAATTTTGAAACAACTGGCTTGCTCATTAATCAATGGTAAGTTAAGAAAATGAACTGGGACTTAGATTTTGCAGTATGTTGAAAAAGTTACATCAGCCTCCAGACACTCTAACATAACGTAATATAACACAGACAGCCCCAGTTAGGGATCTCCTGGGGAGAAAAAGGGAATAGAGAAGAGAGATTGATGGCACCGCATTTTGATGAATGTCATCTGTGAGGAAGCTATGTGGTAGCCGTTCAATTTATGGCTACATAGCCTTAAATATAATTCCCGTGCTAGCACCTGAGTAGTTGTACCATGCTGACATTGTAAAGTTTTGGTGGTGGGAAGAATCTAACACTGCTTCCATCTCCACAAAACACACTATGAGATGATGTGTCTCTCATCAGGTTTTACAAATTATAAGTGTACAACTTTTCCCATTAAACTTACAATGACAGCTTTCCTGCTGACTCAGATTACCTGAAATAGATTGTCTAGAAATTTCTGTATGGGAGCCTACATCAGAATTACTGTAAAAAATGTACAATACCATTGGTTTACCATTTCCATTTACACTTTAATTGTGGATTGTCTAATTTTACAAGAGCTGTGGTTCTTTTGAATAAATGTCATGAAGGCATACAAACTTTTAGTAAGGTTTCCTAAGGAACTGAGATTTCTGTGATAACATCATCTGTCTCTCACACACTTCACATATGGGACAACCAGGAGATCAGGCTCAGTTAACATGGGTTTATTAAAGGGAGGTCCTGCCTGACTAACCTGATCTTCTTATGTGACAGGATGATCCAACTATTGGACGAGGGAAAGGCTGTGGATATTGTTTACCTGGACTTTTGAAAAACCTTTGACAGAGATTTCCATGGAATTCTCCTTGATAAGCTGGATGCTCATGGCTTGGATGAGCACATAATCTGCTCGATAAAACATTGGTTGAACAGCCGGGCCCAAAGAGTGGTGGTTAATGGAGTGAAATCCAGCCGGCAAACTGTCACAAGTGGTGTGCCTCAGGGCTCACTGTTGGGACCACCTCTGTTCAACATCTTTATTGATAATCTTGATAAGGGCACGACGTGTATCATTAGTAAATTTGCAGATTACACTAAATTAGGTGGGAGAGATTGTCTGCCGGAGAGTAGGGAGGTTCTTCAGAGACAGATAGATTGGAGCAATGGGCCAAGGTTAATGGCAGGAGCTTCAATAAGGCCAAGTGCCAGTTCCTGCACTTAGGCCACAACAACCCCATGCAGCGCTACAGGCTTGGGGAGGTGTGGCTGGGGAGCCATCTGGCAGAGAGGGGCCTGGGGGGTCTAATAGACAGAAAGATGAATATGAGCCAGCAGTGTGCCCAGGAGGCCAGGAAGGCCAGTGGCATCCTGGCTTGTATTAGAAATAGTGTGGCCAGAAGGAGTAGGTAGGTTATTATCTCCATGTATTTGGCACTGGTGAGGCCATAACTTTAGTATTGTGTCCAGTATTTGGCACCTCAATATAAGAGACCGCTGGAGCAGTTGCAGAGGAGGGCAACTAAGCTGGTGAAGGGCCTTAAGCGTAAATCTTTAATCACAGAATCACAGAATGTTAGAGATTGGAAGGAACCTCGAAAGATCATCTAAGTCCAACATCCCCTGCTGGAGCAGGGTAAGCCTACAGTACTGCCTCAAGATGTCCTACATGGGGCTCAAACCCATGACGCCAGGAATTCAGAGTCCCGTGCTCTACCAACTGAGCCATCCTTATGAGGAAAGACTGAGAGAGCTGGGGCTTTTTAGTTTGAAGAAGAGGAGACTGAGATGAGACCTCATCACTCTCTACCACTACCTGAAGTGTAGTGTATAGGAGGTTGTGGAGAGTTTGGTGCTCGTCTCTTCTCACAAGCAATTATTGATAGAACAAGATGGAATGGGTTCAAGTTACAACAGGGTAGGTTTAGACTTGATATTAAGAAGAATTTTTTCACAGAATGGGTGGTAAAGCACTGGAATGGGTTTCCCAGGGAGGTGGTTGAGTCCCCATCCCTGGATGTGTTTAAGGATCATTTGGATGAGGTGTTTAGGGATGTGGTTAGGGGTGAACTTTTAAGATAGGGTATATGGTTGGACTTGATGATCCCAGCAGTCTTTCCCAACCAGATTGATTTTGTGATTCTGTGATCTCTTGTAATTATTTTTGTTCCCTATCTCCAAATTGCTAGTTGCTGGTAATCCTTGAACATCTCTTCCAGTTTGTCGTTTGATGTCCAAACAGCATTTGAAAAATGGCCAGTAATTTCACAAACAGACAAAGCTTTGGGTGCAGGAAAAGGAGCTGGGGCAAGACCATCGTACTAACTGGAATCCAAGGGAAAATATAGACATAGTCAGACTTCTTGTTTAGGATAAGTGGCTGATGAAGCATTTGCTCCTGACTGAAGTCAGAGTGTTTGGAAAAGTTTTGTTTCCGTGTTGCTCTGGCAGATGGAGTCAAGAGAGCTTGGTGGAGGTGACTTGTAGTGCAGCAAAACCCCAGGACAGAACAAGGATAGTGTGGCCTGGGAGACTACTGCCTGCCTTGCAACCGAGGCTCTGCTGCTATCTAAATGGGGTAGTCAGCAGCAGAACCGGGAAGAATAAGCTCCACAGAATGACTCTGCTTTGGGCAGTAGTGCTATTTTGGGCTTGTGCTGGTCAGCAGTGTGTTGTGAGGTTTGGGCCAGGACAGGGGCTGGTATTGTGGCTGTTGACAGAGGTTATGTTTGAATAAATAATTCCTACTCCCTGAGGAACATTTCAAATCTTTGTATGGAGCTTTGTGATAGCAGAGAAAGGTACTGGAAGGAAAAGTAATAATTTGCATATTTGCTTGTTCATCAAAGTTCAATAAACCCCTTTGTGTAGTTATTGCCTTTATGCAAAATAAACGTCTGACAATGAAACTGGTTACCACAGACTAATCTACTTTCTTTGGTGTTCCTTAGTAACTACAGCTGTGAATTTGTTGCCAAGCAGCCTTGTTGAATGCCTTGCAATGAAGGAAGTAGGAAAAAAAAAACATTAATTACAAATCTGCAGGACAGGATTGTGAAAGTAAGTGCAGGCTAACAAGCAAACATTAGTGGTTTGTTTTGCAAGGTCATCAGCCATTGCTTTTTTCAGCTTCTCTTAAAATATACACAATTGTGATTGAAAGCTGTACTGCGATCTCCTGGCCATGGATATAATGTTGTGCTGATAGTAACAGAGGTGCTGTTGGACTGTAAGCTTTGCCTCTGTAGACGTGAAAATGTGAGGAGGAGAGCTTGGATTCGGAGCAACCTCTGAAATGCTTATCCAAGCAGTGTATGCTGGACATGCCACCAGAGGCTATTCATGCTTTCTGTGTGCACTGGTAATGGGCAGCATACACTCCATGGATGCTAACAAAAAAAAAGTGTGGAGGCAAAGGTCCTCGTTTCAGTTTTGGAGATAAGTTTTGTCTATATCCACCTGCTTCTGCTGACTGGAATGAAGGTGATTTTTCAGCCAGGTGAGTGGAGGAGGTGATGCAGGTCTTGGTTCCTAGAGGGAATCAAGATCTGAGGAAGGGAAGATAGGAATATAACTGAGGCTGACACACTATGGTGTCAAACTGGGGAGTTTACAAAAAGAAAAGGAGTATTAAATTAAAAGGGATCCTGACCACTGTTTTGAGTTTGATATCTCTGTAGAGACTAGTCTGGCTGAAGAACTGCCACAACAATACTCTGCGTGGCTTCATGGCGGGCAACCAGAGCATTTCCTAGCAAAGTCTGTGGCAGGAGCCTGCTGGCAGGGTGAGAAGAGTTTTTAACCATGCTGGGCCCTGGGAATTCACATGGATTTGCCTGCCACAGCTGAGAACTCAGACCACTGATGGAAGGAAGAAGTGGGAGAGCTACTGGTGCTTGGTAATCAATCTTTATCTTCTGGGGCCAGCCATATGGCTGCACAGATACCATATGTCTGGGGTCTGGGTCTTAACATAAATTGGTTTATGTCAGTGTCTTCCTAAGGGCATTAGGCTCAGTCCAGATGGTGGAGTGCTCTTGGTACAGAAACCATATGGTAGTGTATAGGGAAGGTTCAGAAGGAGACAATAAATACATGGTGCTCTTCATTTCTCATAACAATAGGGTCAATTACATTTAAGTCAGGATTGCTTGATAGCATAAATTACATCAAATTCGTTGGTGTCATTGGTGTAATGGGCGCAATCAAGGATATCATTGTACCTGGAGACTGTAGAGGTGGTTGCCCGGGAGACAGAGGGTGCAGAGAAGGCAGAGATACTTAACACTTTCTTTGCCTTTGTCTATACTTCTGGGGGTTGTCTTGATATTAAGCCCCAGACTGCAGAGGAGGTTGAGGCAAGAGACGAGCCTGCCTTGGCTGATGAGGACTGGGTTAGGGTTAAGTTGAGCAAAATGGACGTACACAAATCCATGGGCCCAGATGGGATGCACCTGCGTATACTAAGGGAGATGGTGGAAGTCATTGCTAGGCCACTCTCCATCATCTTTGCTAGGTCCTGGGGATCAGGAGAGGTGCCTAGGGACTGGAAGATAGCAAATGTTACCCCAATCTTTAAAAAGGGAAAGAAGGAAGACCCAGGTAACTATAGACCAGTCAGCCTCACCTCCATCCCAGGAAAGGTGATGGAACAATTTGTCTAGAGGCTGTTTCCAGGCACATCAAGGACAGGAGGGTCATTAGGGACAGTCAGCATGGCTTTACAAAGGGAAAGTCATGCTTGACCAACCTGATAACCTTTGATGAGGGCATAACCAGGTGGATGGATGATGGCAGAGCNTGTGGTGTAGGAGAAAGGGACTTGGGGGTCCTGGTGGACAGCAGGATGACTATGAGCCAGCAATGTGCTCTTGTGGCCAAGAGGGCCAACAGCATCCTGGGGCGGATCAGAAGAGGGGTGGTTAGCAGATGAAGAGAGGTTCTTCTCCACCTCTACTCTGCCCTGGTGAGACCACACCTGGAGTATTGTGTCCAGTTCTGGACTCCTCAGTTCAAGAGGGATGTGGAGCTGCTGGTGATGGTCCAGCGAAGGGCAACAAAGATGTTGAAGGAAGTAGAGCACCTGCCTTATGAGGACAGGCTGAGGGAGCTGGGTCTCTTTAGCTTGGAGGAGACTGAGGGGTGATCTCATTAATCTCTATAAATATTTGAAGGGTGAGGGTCAAGAGGATGGTGCTGGGCTCTTCTCAGTGTCATGTAGTGATAGGACGAGGGGCAATGGTTGTAATCTGGAACACAGAAGGTTCCACATCAACCTAAGAAGGAACTTCTTCACAGTGAGGGTGACAGAGCACTGGACACAGGGTGGTTGTGGAGTGTCCATCACTGGAGATGTTCAAGGCCTGCCTGTATATGTTCCTGTGTGACTTGGTCTATATGATCCTGCTGTTGCAGGGGAATTGGACTGGTCCCTTCAAGTCCATAATGATGATTCTATGATGATTCTATGATGATTCTATGATTCTATGATTCTGTGATTCTATGATTCTATGATTCTATGATTCTATGAACAGCACTACTACAATGCACAGTACTTTGAGCCCTGGCAGGTCTTTGAGACTCTAGGTATTAGACCTGAGGCAGGGTACAGGGAAGTTTCTGTGGTTGCACAGAGACAGAGGGAGTGTGGATCTGTCTGTTGGGATTGTGAGGCCACAGGAAGCAAAGTGGGAATTGCCTCAGAAACTGTCAGCCTGCTACTGAATATTTTTCCTGTCCTAAGCTATAAGATGTTGAATAGCTTGTTCTAAAACTTGGCCTACAAAATGTGGTTTTGTTTTATCCAACCCTCCCCCACAAAGAAAAAGCATTTTTGTTATCT
This sequence comes from Rhinopomastus cyanomelas, assembly GCA_013400115.1. NCBI lineage: Eukaryota > Metazoa > Chordata > Aves > Bucerotiformes > Rhinopomastidae > Rhinopomastus > Rhinopomastus cyanomelas. Next base: position 46,457 of record VXBP01010433.1, read on the forward strand.
GACTTCATCAGAGTTGCATCCTTTCACTGTTACAGCTTTTTAATGAACTTTTAAAAATGATTAACAGTGCCTGGAGCCATGTCAGCCTAACTTCCTGTGCTGAATTTCTCCATGTCTGGATTTGCAGGAGGCAGTTCCTGATGAGAAAGCTTCCTATAAAACAAGGACACTTGGGTCATTGTTTAGAAAAACTGACTGCATGGAAGAGACATAAGTCATGGCCTAGGACAGATGTTCTGGAGGACACATTTTTACTTGTTTAGGATTTCTATTTTTTAGGACCGGAAACACATTTGTTTGCAATTTCTAAAGGCATCAGAGAAACAGTCACTGGTTGTCACTGGCTGCATGAATCTAATCTTCAGTTCTACCTCCTTAAAAAAAATAAAAAGTGGTGGGAAAGGCTTCTTTAAAATTAGGTGAGATTACTGACAGATTTAATGCAGGGAGAAGCATGACAAAAGCTCATTTGTACCATGGGGAAGCGGAGTTTTCATAGCGTTTAGTTTTGGAAATAGTGTCCTCAGTATGTGGCTAACTACTGTCTCAAAAACAAAAAATCCAGTGTTCACTATCTGGTCCTACAATTAAAGACCTATTTTTGACGAATTGTAGAACTCCTGAACTCTCTCAGTTCCTTGTCATCCTTGGTCATGTCAGGGTCTCTTAAAGATTATTAAAAGAAGTATGTTTAGTTTTGGTCATTTTGGCCTATTTTTAAATGAACTTGTTCATCTTGAAAAGGAATGGGGTTATTCCTGGCTGGTATATTTATATTAATGCAAAAATGTTTATATGTATATAGAGGAAAGGGAAGGAAATGCAGTCACTGTGCATTTTTCTCCACTTATAACTCTCTTTAGCTGATGTTTGCTTTCCTTTGCCTGGATGCTAAGTAATGGGGAAGTGAATGCAGAAACATGCAGACAAGTGTATTTGGCAGAGTGTATTGTATTAATCCAGATGGCATACCTGTGGACAACAAAACACTTCTTTTAAATCCTTGGTTTTCACTTAGATGACAAGGCAGATGGAAGGAGGGAGACCTGCTTTCTTGATTTCAAGGGAACTTGCCGGTGCAAACAGCTCATATTCAAAAACAGAAAAGGTACTAACACATTGATTTTCAGTCATCCATTTGTTATGTGACAGGTGCCTTTTGTGACATGAAGCTGTTTCTTATCTGCTGTTTTGTACCACTCCAGAAGAACACAAACCTCCTTTAGATTTTCTATATCATGTCCATCAAGACAATAGAATTGTAGCACTGTTTAGGCTGGAATGGACTCTTCAGATCGTTTTGTCCAACCATAGACCTAGCGCTGCTAAGTCCACCAGTAGACAATATCGCTGAGCACCACACAGAATCAGAGAATGTTAGAGGTTGGAAGTGACCTCTAGAGAGCATCTAGTCCAAATCCCTGACTAGAATCACCTAGAGCAGGTCACACAGGACTACATCCCAGTAGGTTTTGAAAGTCTCTATAGAAGGAGACTCTACCACCTCTCCGGGCAGCCTGTTCCAGTGCTCTATCTCTATCATCCTTATAGTAAAGAAGTCTCTCCTCATGTTGAGGTGGAACCTTCTGTGTTCAAATGTGTACTCATTATTACTTGTTCTATTACTCTGACCCACAGAAAAGAGATTGGCCCCTTTCTGTTGACATCTATGCGTCTTCTGAACAGCTGCAGTAATGGTAACTCAACCACCGTCATAGGCAACCTTTTCCAATGCTTGACCACACCTTCAATGAAGAAATTTTTCCTAATACCCAATCTAAACATTTCCTGGCACAATGCAAGCCCATATCTTCTTGTCCTGTTTCTTGTTACTTGAGAGAAAAGACTAGCTCTTACCTCCTTACAATCCTTTATATAGTTGTAGAGAGGGATAAGGTTTTCCCTCAGCCTGCTTTTCTCCAGGTTAAAGAACACCTGTTCCCTCAGCTGCTCCTCTTGAGACTTGTACTCTAGACCCTTCACCATCTTCCCTGCCCTTATCTGGATGCACTATTGAACCTCAGTGTCTTTCCTGTAGTAAGAGACCCAAAACCAAAGATGGTATGTGAGTTGCAGTGTCACCAGTGCCAAGTACAAAGGGATGATCAATTAATCCCTTCATATATCTTAGTTATTTCAAAACAGCTTTTAGACAGCTGAATCTACATCAATGTTTTTAGACCTCAAGCTTCACAGAATCACAGAATATCAGGGATTGGAAGAGACCTTGAAAGATCATTTAGTCCAATCCCCATGCCAGAGCAATATCACCTAGATCAAGTGACATAGGAACATATCCACGTGGGTTTTAAATGTCTCCAGAGAAGGAGACTCCACAAACCCCCTGAGCAGCCTGTTCCAGTACTCTGTCACCCTCACTATGAAGAAGTTCCTGAAATTTATCAGGAACTTCCAATATTCCAGCTCACACCCATTGCCCCTTGTCCTATCACTAGATGACACTGAGAAGAGTTTGGCTCCATCCTCCTGACACCCACCTTTCACATATTTGTAGACATTAATGAGGTCACCCCTCAGTCTTCTGTTCTAAAGTCTCCTCTTCAAGCTAAAGAGAGTCAGCTCCCTCAATCTTTCCTCATTAGAATCTTCATTGGTCTGCGCTGCACTCTTTCCAGTAGCTCTGTGTTCTTCTTGAGCTGAAAGGCCCAAAACTGTACAGTATATTCCAAATGTGGTCTCATCAGGCCAGAGTAGAAGGAGAGGAGAACTTCTCTCTATCTGCTAAACACCCCCATTCTGATCCACCCCAGGAATGCCATTGGCCTTCTTGGCCACAAGGGCACACTGCTGGCTCAAGGTTGTCCTGCATTTCACCATGACCCCTAGGTCCCTTTCTCCTACACTGCTCTCCAACAGGTCACTCCTCAACCCGTAATGGTACTTGGGTTCGTTGTTGCCCAGATGCAAGACTCTACACTTACCCTTTAATTATTTCATTCAACTTCTTCTTGCCCAACTCTCCAGCCTGTCCAGGTCCTGCTGAATGGCAGCACAGCCTGCTAGAGTGTCAGCAACACCATCCAGCTTTGTGTCATCAGAAAATGTGCTGACAGTGCACCCTAATCCCTTATCCAAGTCATTTAGGAATGGATTGAATAGTACTGGTCATATTAACAACCCCTGGGGCACTTCACAAGATACAGGCCTCCAACTAGACTCTGTCCCATTGACTACTACTCTCTGGCTTCTCTGCAACCAGTTCATGATCCACCTCACTGCCTCATCATCTAGACCACACTGCCTCAGTTTGGCTGTAAGGATGCTGTGGAAGACTATGTCAAATGCTTTTCTGAAGTCAAGACAAACCACATCCACCATTCTGCCATCATCCGTCCACCTATTTATGCCCTCATAAAAGGCTATCAGGTTGGTCAAGCATTAACTCCCTTGATGAAGCTATGCTGACGGTTGCTAATGACCTTCCTGTCCTTGATGTGCTTAGAGACATCATCAAGGATAAATTGTTCCATCACCTTTCCTGGGGTGGAGGTGAGGCTGAATGGTCTACAGTTACTTGAGTCCTCCTTCTTACTCTTTTTGTATATTGGAGAGACATTTGCTATCTTCCAATCCCCAGGCACCTCTCCTGATCCCCATGGCTCAGCAAAAATGATTGAGAATGGTCTACCAATGATTTCCACTGTCTCCCTTAGCACGTGCAGGTGCATCCCATCTGAGTCCATGGACTGATGTACATCCAGTTTGCTCAGCTTATCCCTAACCTCATCAACCAAGACAAAACTCCTTGACTTCCTGCCTGTTGGAATGCTCAGATCTTAGGCTTCGAAGAAGTAGTCTTTAAGTGTTAACCAGCTACCTTGGGCCCCCTTACCTGCCAGCACCCTGTCCCATGGGATTTCCCCTGGCAATTGCTTGAAAAGGCCAAAGTTGACCCTCCTGATGTCCAGGGGTATGATTCTATTAGGTAGTCTGTTCCTGATTCTTGAGATCCTGAACCCCACCATCTCATGGTCACTGCAAGCCTGCCTCTGGGACACCAAATATAAATGAATGGCTTGGTTAGTATGTGTTAGCCACCCACTTTTCACTCTGTTAGGAAGAAAGGGTATTAGCCGTTTCAGGCTCTAAGTGTTCCTAGTACAAAATAACATTGACAATGAGATCACAGTTTTTTATCTAGGTACTTACATCCCTGGGCCTGAAATCCTATTCCAGGCTCATAAGATCAGATTTTAATGTGTGAAAAAAAATCTTTACAATAAATCTTTTAGTTTCTTTCAAAACAGCTCATCCCCTCAGCACTAGTGAGGCCTCAAGTTGAATACTGCATTCAGATTTTGGCACCTTATCATAGTGTGACCTCAATACAAGAGGTACTAGAGCATGTCAAAAGAAGAACAACAAAGTCAGTGAAGAATCTGAAGAAAAGTCTTAGTGGAAAAGCTCAAGGAACTGGGATGGTTTAATCTGGACCAAAGGAAGCTGAGTGGAGACTTTATTGCTCTTCACAACTACCTGAAAGGAAGTTGTAGAGAGGTGGAGGTCAGTCTCTTGTCCCAAGTCACTGGTGACAGGATGAGAGGAAATGGGCTCACGTTGTGCCAAAGAAGGTTTAGATTGGACATCAGTGAAAAGTTCCTTAATTGAAAGAGTGGTCAGGTATTGGAACAGCCTGTCAAGGTAATTGGTGGAGTTACTATCCCTGGAGGATTTTAAAAATCATGTAGATCTGGCACTCAGAAAAACATGGTGCTGTGCGCATGGTGATGTAGGGTTGATGGTTGAACTTTAGGATTTTGGAGATCTCTTCCAGCCTTAATTCTGTTATTCTATGGTATTTTTGTTGTTTTTAATGGGATCTATTATGAAATGGGATCTTAAGGTACTTAAGGAATTAATCTGAAGTCAAAGACAGGAAATAATAAACCAAATTAGACACTTAATTTGGTGTCTGAATAGAATTAGACTATCTTATGGTATGGTCTATCTCAAACGGAACTTTCTCTCTTGAAAGATTGTTCATGAACTATTCTTGCCCAAGTAGCAAGGTTCCCTATTGTGTAAATTCATACTCATCTGTACTGTATGCTGTGGTGCATTACATGAAATCTGAGTCTCTGAGACAGTAGGCTGCTCGTGAAAGCCTAATCAGATGGTCCTATTTACAGTAAACATTTATAATATGTATTTATATTATTTAATGATCTTTTCAAATGTGGAAGCCTTTTGTGAATGCTTAGGTTTTGTGAGAGGGTCATTGGTGAAAACTAAAGACCATCATATTAATTTTGTGTTTACATCTTAAATTGCTGCTCTTATTTACATGCCACAGATACATTTCTGTATGTCCTGTCATACAAGTGTTTGGTTTTGTCATACTGATTATTTATTAATGTAATAAATAGTCATATATATACATATAAGTATATTATATTTAGTTTTGAAGCAGAAATGCTATGTCTACTGAAAGAAATAGTGAAAAAGAGGCAGTGAACACCTTCCAAAATGATCAGGGAAGACGTGCATATTCACACAAGTAGTGTCACTTCAGGACAGGCTGTCAAGTAGTTTCTTTCTTACAGCCAGATCTGCATCTTCCACTTCTGAGTGGGCCTAAAAATTTCAGCATCAGCATAAGGGCCTCAGAATGTTCACTAAGAAGGACCATAAATGATGTTTTTTTCAAAAATGCCAAATGGCAATACTTCTGACAAGGAAGAAAGTATCGTAAAGTCACAATCTCAGTTAAAATAGAAAAGAAGTAGTGTGTAGGTGCTATGTGCAGAAGCTTCAGTAATGTGGTGGATAAGAGAATCCCTCTAGTTTCTGTACAGCCTGCAAGAATTCTCAGTGATTGAACTCCTGTTGAATTCACTTAAAACCAAAGCAGCAAAACAGGTAAATTTTCTTATGTGAGTGATGATCCAGAATTCAAACCAATTAGAATGTTTGTCAAGAACTGTTTGTATTCATTAGCTTTATTTCTTTGTTAGTCTGGAGTTGATGAAAATGATGAACTTAAAAGCAAAACTAGTAGAATCTGTGAAATTGCACAGAGGTGAGAAATACATTCTAAGGAAGGATTATCTCTGTAGTAAACTGGGAATTAAGTTTTGGAGACCATTACACATCATTCATGATGACAACGGCAAGTTTCTTATGTCAAATCAATCTACTGATGACAAAACTTTAAATAGAATGTGCCCCTGTTCAAGCTGGAATGAAAAACAGTCAATTTAGCAGAAACAGATCTCCAGGCAGGTTTCACTATGATACTTTTACAGTTGAAACAGAGCATAGCAGTGAAAAGTATGAGTCAGTCACAGCTTCCATAGTCTTCAAGGTTGAACTAAAGCCCCATCACATATATCTTCCAGCTGTATATGTCTTGTGCTTCTGGGCTCAAGCTCAGTAGCAAATTAGAAAAACCAATGGAGTCCTTAATTCATCATTTGCATAAAATTATTTTTACAATAAATAAATGCATAAAATAAGTTTTTATACAAAAAAAGTGTTCCTCACCAAATTAGGAAATGTCATCATTATGAATATAATAGCTTCCTGAAAGCTACCCACCAGCAAGGCCTATTGTAGGTGAACAAAGTGTGTAAATGTAACACTCAGTTGGCAATACCAACTGCTGAAACATCTGATTTTGGATTAATGATGATGCGGGTATCATTCTATATCTTCCTCTCTTTTTCTAAGTGTTTCATACTTGGATAACAGCCAAGTCTCACCTGTGTGGCTTGCAGCCAGCACTAGTAGGGGAGCTGGCCAAATAGGAAATGTTCCTGGTTCATGAGTGCACCTGGTAAATGAATTCCCAGAGGATACATGTCAGAAACTGAGCTGTTTGGGAATTCCCCTATAAATGTTTTGGGTTTTAAAAAATTAAAAATTGTTTGAATTGGACAAAAACTATGTGAGAGGTTCAATTACTTTGTTGACAGTCAAGCTATCTTTAAGAGAAATGTATTTTTCTCATGACCACACAGCATATGAACCTACTTCTCCAACAATCCATACATGTGGCTTGATTATGGGGCTGTAATACATTTCATGGTGACATTCTTGCTGTAGCCCATACTAGAGGTGTTCCATTTTTGTATAAAATCAATTCTTCTGGATGGGGGACTTAATCCCTCACAATCCATATAACTGCTGTCAAGTAATTTTCCCTGGTTCAGTGAACACCATCTCCTTTAAAAAAACCCCACAAACTACTTTCAATGATCTTGGCTTCTTTCCAAAGGAAGCAGGAAAATTGGACCACTTCATAGTGTTCAATTGCTGCCTTTTGCCCCTGGACATAGGAAACATTTCACAAGCATTCAAAATTTAACTGTAGAACATTTAACTGCTGAGTGAGATATCCCAATGACATGCCTTTTAGTGATTCATAGCAGGAACCTACAGCACACGAGTAGGATTTCTCTGAGAAGCTAATGAGTTACCAACTCTTTCTTTTTTTAGGAGTCACTTGTGCCCTGTCTGTAGTGTGGTTTATCCCACCAGCAGGACAGAGTAAGTCCTAGACCATATGGAAAGCATAGAAGGAATATACATTTAGCCATGATGAGATACAGAGGTCGCCTGAGTTCAGGAAGTGGGGTCCAAAGAGAAGGGGATTAGAATGAAGGACCATTAATTCCAGGCAAATGGCCAGAATTATGATCCCCTAAGAGAAGGGGGTGGGGTGGGGGTGGGAGAAGACTCTGCCCTGCAGGGAGCAGGTCACAGATTTCATGTGGAACTGATGCTCACATGATTCTAAGCGAAATTACAGTCCTGCAGCAAAGGTACCATATTCCCGTGGGTGCTGTGAGTCCTTTGGCCTGCAGCCAGGACACTGGCCTACAAAATGAGATATCTACATCTTGTTACCACTCATTGCTGTCCTAGATACATGTCTGAAATCAATAAATGGCACTCCTTTTGTCAGTGAATTTTGTCCAAGCAGACTTTTCTCAGAGTTTTCACAACTTTTCCCTACATGAGTCAGAAGTGAAGCCTTTTTTCCTGACAGAGCAATAAAATGCAGAAAGATGTGAAATGAAGAGTTAGCAGAAAACGTCAAAATGTTTCCATTTTCAGAGCTGACTGATAGTTTCTGTAGGTTTGCATTGTATATTAACCTTTCCTTTTAATGCTTTACCAAATCAGTTAAGAACAGAAGGGTCAATAATGCTTTTGATATGAAAAGTCATAGACATTTTGCTTCTGGGCAGAACAGTTGACACACATGCTTCCAAAGCAGGAAAAATGGATTATGTTTATAGGAATATATATATGCGCTGTAGCATATTGTCCTTATCCAACAAATGAAGGCTTTCCCATGGGATATGTAACTGATTCTTAGTGACACTATCACTTCTGCTTGTACATCTGTTCTGCTTTTAACTGCAGTATAACTCAATTATTATGGACAGATCTTCCTTTCAGATATATATTTCCCCTAAACCTATCAAGTCACAGGCATAATGACAACATCTTAAATGATGCCAAGACCTATTAGTTAGAGGCCTGCTTCTTCCTCGCTGATGGTCCGTACACTGGTAACTGCAGACCAGCCAGACACTTCCCATGGTGGCTGCTGTTGGCACTGGGCCTCAGGGGCTGGTTTTCCTTGTGATCACTGACAGAAGCCAGTCAGACAGAGTTCTTACTTCATTCTGCCTAATTAAGTGGGGGCTTCCTACAGTATCACAGTAATGATAAGGTTGGAAAAGACCTTAAAGATCATCCAGTCCAACCTAAACCCAAAAAACCCCACTAATCCTAACATCTAACATCTAGATCATGCCACTCGGCACCTCATCCAGCCTAACCTTGAATACCTCCAGGGATGGTGACTCAACCACCTTTGTGGGCAGCCCATTCCAAAACCGGATCACTCTTTCAGTGAAAAATCTTTTCCTAATGTCAAGTCTAAACGTCCCCTGATGGACCCTAAGACTATGACCTCTTGTCCTGTCTCCAGTGGCCAGGAAGAAAAGACCAACCCCTGCTTGACTACAGCCACCTTTTAGATAGTTATAGACAGCGATAAGGTCACCCCTGAGCCTCCTCTTTTCCAGGTTAAACAAACCCAGCTCCCTCAGCCTCTCCTCATAGGGCTTATCTTCCAGCCCCTTTACCATTCGAGTTGCCCCTACTTTCACTGGTAGCATTCAAACCAGCACCTTACAGGACACAGTTTTCAAATCTGTTTTTCAAATAGTATCTAAATCTTACATTTGTCCAATTTAGCATTTAGATTGCAGTCCCTGAGATCTGGAATCTAAGCTCAATTGAGGTAGTGATGGGTGAAGTATGAACAGAACATATTCATGACAGTGCTTAAAAATCTCGTCATCTGCTCTGCTGGGCTCCAAAGTCTGTTTAAAGACCTGATCCCTTATTCATCTGATTTTGTGCTATTGCTGGAGGGGCCAGAGACGTTTTAGAGAATTAGACAACAGTAAATACATGGCTTAAGAGTGCTGAATTTCTGGAGGAAACACTGTGTTAATACATGTACAGTCATGGTGCTGACTGACAGAAGCAATGTTGTGGGCTGTGTCCTTCACATTTCTTTGTACAGACATTGCTACCGAAAGAAAACCTTTTTCATCTTCATTGATCTACGACCATTTTGTAGAGAATACATATAAGGGCTTTTAAAGTTTTTCAATGCTCTACTTGAGAAGCAAATACAAAAGGTATCTCTACATAAAAATTTAGTCACAGGCACAGAACATATAGTGAGAACTAGAATGAACTAGCATGGAATTTGAATAATCACAGCTACAAGTTGAGAATTGAAATGTATGTGTTAGAGTACTGCTCCTGTTGGCAAATTCAGTACCCTGTTAAAGATTTTTCTCCTCTGTGGGAATCTGGACATTGCAAATGATGATGTCTCCAGTGGTTTAGTGTAATGTTTTCTTTTTCTAAAGTCTGAAACTCGTATCTACCAACTAAAACAGAATGTGTGTTGTTATCTCAGTTACCTTGGATTCCCTTTACAGATAGCAGAATACAATAACTGTCTGTCCCAGGGTAGCAATAAGCCTTCTCCTTGTCCCTCCTCTCACTGAACATAGTACATCAGAGGGTGTTGAATCAAAATCTAAACTATCTGAGAAGTGGCACCATCCACCAAGTGTTGACTGTACCATGCTAAGGTGAAAGGACTATTTGTGTGCATGAAGGCAGGCAAACACACATTCTCGTTCCATTTGTAGGCAGGGTTGTGTGAATTTCAGCCACTCTGATGTGCATGTCAGACACCACTCACACAGATGCTTAGCTGACTCTAGACTTAGCCCACCCTTGGTCTGATTTGGTAACAAGAGAGTTTGCTCTACACATGATACATGGTGTTCCTTCTGCAACTCTGAAGTAGTGCAAGTATAGCTATACATAAAGTACTTCAAATCACAGAATCATGGAACGTTAGGGATTGGAAGGGACCTCAAAAGATCATCTAGTCCAATCCCCCCGTCACAGCAGGATCACCTAGGTGAAGTCACGCAGGAACATGTCCAGGCGGGTTTTAAACTCCTCCAGAGAAGGAGACTCCACAACCTCCCTGGCCAGCCTGTTCCAGTGCTCTGTCACCCTCACCACAAAGAACTTTCATTTTGTATTTATGTGGAACCTTCTATGCTCCAGATTACACACATTGCACCTTGTCCTATCACTAGATGACACTGAGAAGAGCCTCCATCCTCCTGACACCCATGCTTCACATTTATAAACATTAATAACTCCTCAGTCTCCTTCAAGCTAAAGAGACCCGGCTCCCTCAGCCTTTACTGATACAGGAGGTGTTCTACTCCCTTCATCATCTTTGCGACTCTGTGCTTTCCTGAAGTAAAGATAGAGCACGTCAACTGCTTTGCTATCATCTATCCACCTGGTTACTCCCCCATAAATATCTATCAGGTTGGTCAAGCATGACTTCCCTTTGGTGAAGCCACGCTGACTGTTCCTAACAACCCTCTTGTCCTTGATGTGCCTAGAGACCACATCCAGGAGAAACCGTTCCATCATCTTTCGTGGGATGGAGGTGAGGCTG
>VXBP01010434.1:0-15992 GCA_013400115.1 Rhinopomastus cyanomelas
CTGTTGGCAGAACTGAAGTCACAGAATGATGGGGTCAGAAGAGGCCTTCAAGGGTCATCTAGTCCAACCCCATTATAGCAAGGATGGGACATCGCTTCCCAGACCAGGTTGCCCAGAGCCCTGCCCAGACTGACGTTGAATGACTCCAGGGATGGAGTCTCCACCACCTCTCTGGGCAGCCTGTTCCAGGGACCCCTCGCCTTCAGGTTCAAGAACATTTTCTTCCTGTCCAGCCTCACACTGCCCTTTTCCAGTTTCAAACCAGGACCCCTCATCCTGTTGTTCCCTGCCCTTGGGAACAGCCTTCCCCAGCCTCCTGACAGCCCCTTTCAGGGATGGAAGGTCACTATGAGGTCTCCCTGGAGCCATCTGCTCTTCAGGCTGAACAACCTGAACCCTCTCAGCCTGCCCCAAGAGCAGAGAGGGCTCCAGCCCTCTGAGCATTTCCATGGTCCCCTCTGGCCTCGCTCCAACAGCTCCTCATCCTTCTTGTGTTGAGGGCTCCAGAGCTGGACCCAGGACTGCAGGTGAGGTCTCACTAGGGCAGAGCAGAGAGGTAGAATCACCTCAGTGATTCTGGAGCCCTGAGCATCTGTCCCTATAGAAAGACAACAACCCAGCTTCCAACCTTCTGTCTTCCCAGGATGTGGGGAAGAAAGGCCAAATATATAGTGATTTGGGGTGGGAGTCTGGTGTTTATAAAAATCAGATCCCTGGGGAATCCAGTGCAAAAAGAAGAGCTCTGGAAGCAGGGGTCTAGCTGTGCTGGTGTTTCTCAGGAGATGTCTCCAGTTCCTCGCAGCCTTGTGAATGAGTCTTTAAATGAGCTGCAGAGGGCAGCTGAGGAAACACTTGGTCAGGCCAGCAGGCATGATTTAAAAAGCAAATAAAAAAAACCAGGAGAGGAGGAGAACATGATTTGTTTATCCCAACTGTACTTGAAACTAATTTTAAATGGCTGTCTTCAGAGAGTAAGGAAATTCCTTTAGCTTCCAGCAGTAAATAACTGGGATGCTTTGAGCTCCCAGCTGACCTACCCAGGCTGGGTAGTTTTCAGCTAAGGAAGCAGTTGACTCTCCAGTAAGGACAGTCCATTCTAAGTGTCACTAAACAGTTGGAGGAGGAGGGTCCTGTCTGGCATGGTTCATGGCACAAATAACCCTTGAACTTTATTCCCTATCTTGCTCTGTCCAGATAAATGGCTTTGAGCAAACAGTTTTCAGTCCAGATGACCTGGATTGTGCTTGGCTGGCAGGTGGTGTGGGTCAGGCACCAGGTTCCTGCCCACAGAGGTCTTGAATGACTTCCTAAATCCATTATTGTCTTGTTATCAGTCATAAAATCATCTAGGTGGTCCTGCTGTGGCAGTGGGGATTGGACGGGATGGTCTTTCGAGAGCATAGAATCATTTGGGATTGGAAGGGACCTGGAATGATCATCCAGTCCCGTCCCCCTGCCACAGCAGGGTGCCCTAGGTCTAGTCATTAGGGATTGGAAGGGACCTTGAAAAACCATCCAGTCCAATCCCCCTGCCACAGCAGGATCCCCTAGATCCAGTCACACAGGAAGGTCCTCAGCTTCAAAAAACCGCATCGAGGCAGCACTAGGAGCAGGGTTTAGTGGGCATGGTGGGGTTGAGTTGATGGTTGGACTTGTTGAGGATCTTGTGCATCTCTTCCAATCTTAATGATTCTGTGATTCAAATCAGACGTGTCTCAGCAAAGGGTTTGTCCATCAGCATGCAGAGCTCTCTTGATGGTCTTGCTCCATGATCTGTTGAGAAGCAGGGACCTCTGGAAGTCTGTAATTTATGTAGCTAGTAAGAAGGAGCTGGACTTTGTTGGGAAATGGTGTTCCAGCCAAAGGAGCTGAGCACTTGCCAGTCTGACCATATGCTTCTGAGGTTCTTGTGGTTCAGTGCTTGAAGCCAGGGGGGACCCTATTTAAGGCGATGGAAGAGGACCCGGTGCCACTCTTGTGGAGTAGGTATGTGAGCTGTAAGCATCAGCACCAAAAGGTTGGTTCTAGAGTTAGATGATGTCCCTGATTTCCCTCTTTGATTTTGTGTGGATGTGGGATTCTGCGCTTCGTCTCAACTGTTGTCAGCTGAGGTTGAGCATCAGCCCCTTTCAAGCCACAAAAGTGGCCGTGGTCCAGCTGGGGGAGGCTTCTTTCTATTCAAGGATCCTGGAAAAGCCTTGAGCATTAGGCATCACACAACATTAGGGATCAGAAGGGACCCTGAAAGATCATCCAGTCCAATCCCCCTGCCACAGCAGGATCATGTAGATCCAGTCACTAGGGATTGGAAGGGACCTTGAGAGATGATCCAGTCCGATCCCCTAGATCCAGTTGCACAGGAACATGGCCAGGTGGGTTTGAAATGTCTCCAGAGAAGGAGGCTCCACAACCCCCCTAGACAGTGACACACTGTCAGCTGTTGTAGATCCCCCTGTGTCTCCCCTCCTTCCAGAGCTGGCCGTCTTGGTTTGTCCCATGGTGCAGGATGACCCTGACCCTGCCTGCTGCTGGTCGCAGCCCTGCTTAGGGAGCTGGGTCTGCCCTCTCCCTTCAAGGAAGGGGTCCCAAGGTCTCTTCCTTGTGACCACAAGTTAGGGTTGCCTTGGGTGGACACAGTCCTGGTGAGGACCCGCTCCCTTCTTCAGCAGCAGTTGGTAGGGTCCTTCCCCAGCCGCAGCTCATCTCCCACGCAGCAGCTCCGCAGAGGGGAGCAGGCAGAGCAGCCACAGCACCAGCAAACCTCGGCAGCAGTGCTGTGCCCTGCATGAAGAACAGTTGGGGTGCCTGAGCAGAGCCGGGGGGCACAAGATGCCAGTCCCACACAGCAGCAGTATTTCTTTCCCCCATCATTGTGCTGGTGATTGACTGGCAGCTCCCTTGGCAAAAGCCTTTTGAATATTCATTTGGCTGATGGCAGAGGGGACTGTGGTAGCTCCTTGCAATCAGCTTGGGGAGGGGGAGGCGAAGACAACTGCTTTTTTCTCCATTCGAGAGCCACTTGAACTCTCTCAGCGGGTAAATGATTGCAGAGACCTCTACAAGCCTCCTCTTGTAAAGCCAGAAGCGATGGTGCCACCTCGTTCAAAAGCCTATTCCTCGTTAATCCCGCTGGATATAGGTACCCCAGCTCCCACCCCTGGTCTCCCCACCCATTTCCTTCACTGGCCGTGACATACAGGAACTACACCCAGCGCTCCGCTCGCCTCCGCTGACCTTTTGTGACTTGGCTCCAAACTCCTTTCTTTTGGGGCTTTTGCAAAACACTGTCAGAAGTGGTGGTGGAGAGGGGGGGTGGAAAATCCTTTGTTAAAACACAGCCAACTCCTGCCTCAACGTGGAACAGTTTGTTCTGCTGGAGGAACGAGCCAGTTCAGCGAGCAGAAAAACATCGCCATAAAGCAGCCGCCTCGGGAAGCTGCAAAAGCCATCGGGGTCTGCAAGGAGGACTCTGCAGCAGGATCTGTGGAGGGGGGAAAGAAAAACCCCAACCAAAAAAAATCCGAGCTCTGGAGCTGCCAAACCCTGTGGTCTCGACCTGCCAAACCCCGTGGTCCCCTCGCTTTCAGCTGGAGTATTTGGCAGTTGTCTTTTTGGTTGTAGCAGCTGTAAGTTGGGCGAAGAGTCACTTGGATGTAGGGTCAGGGGATCTGGTTTAGGGGTGAACTTGTAGAGTAGGGTTGACCAGGGGGTTGTGGAGTCTCCTTGTCTGGAAACGTTGAAAACCTGCCTGGATGTGTTCCTGTGTGACTTGGTCTAGGTGACCCTGCTGTGGCAGGGGGAGTGGACTGGATGATCTCTGGAGGTCCCTTCCAATCCCTAATCATTCCATGATTCTGTGATGGTTGGACTGGATGATCCCAAGGGTCTTTTCCAACCTGAATGGTTCTGTGATTCTATGAATGGGCTCTGGCAGGGGGATTGAACTAGATGATCTTTTGAGGTCCCTTCCAATCCCTCCTGTTCAATGGTTCATCTGTGCTGTAGATGATCAGCTCCAGCATGCCCTGCTCGCTGTCCGGTACAGTTCGTGGTCCTTCCCATCACATCTGGTTTTAAGGCACCAGAATTGCAGTGGGACTGGCTGTTAGGTGGCTGCTCAATAACTGGTGACCACCAGCCTGTTTTGGAATGGGCTGCCCAGGGGGGTTGTGGAGTCTCCTTCTCTGGGGATGTGTTCCTGTGCAACTTGGTCTAGGGGATCCTGCTGTGGCAGGGGGATTGGACTGGATTATCTCTGGAGGTCCCTTCCAATCCCTAATGACTGGATCTAGGGGGTCCTGCTTTGGCAGGGGGACTAGACTGGATGATCTTTTGAGGTCCCTTCCATTCCCTAATGTTCAGTGATGCTGTGACCTTCAAGCTGGCTTTGGGGTTTGGATCATTTTGGTGCTGCCTGTGGCTTCCTTTCAAGAATAAAGGCTGTGCCAGCACCTAGAGCTGATGTTGATGCATTTGGGCTGATGGCCCCGAGAAGCGTCACCCCTATGGGGGTGGATGTGCAAACCTGGCAGCGGGTTTGTGAGTAGAAGTGATTCAGAAACGCAGGCTCAGAGGCTTCTCCCAAAGTGACCCCTTGGGCTGGGCAGACTGCAGCAGCGCTGAGAGCACGGTGGGCTCTGCAGGTGCTGTGAGCTCCTGCCCAGCTTGGCTGCAGATTTGCTGCTTTTTTTCCCCCTTTCAAATACTTGAGCACCCCTGTCAGAAAAAGAACGTGGGCCAAGATCTACCTCTGGTTCTCATTTTCCTTTGGGAACTAGGAGCCTCTGCATCCAGATAGCCTTTTGTTTTGGAGCCAGTTCAGCCATTCCAGATAATAAAACCACAAAGCAGTGCGTCTGAGGTGTAATCTCCTCCTTTTCTCACGCATTCCACAGGGCTGAATCTGCCAAAGCTGCTTTCTTTCAAAGCTGCTCCTGTCTGTGGGAGGTGATGGACTCACAGTCCCTGGAGGCACTCGGAAGCCCAGTAGATGTGGCCCTAGGGAACAGGGTTTAATGGGCACGGTCAGGTTGGGTTGCCTGTCTCGGAGATCCCTTTCAACCTTAATGGTTCTATAAGCGATGCTGATAACGAGCTCTAAGCGTAGGGTCACAAGGGGCGTAGCAAGTGTGAAGGTGGTGTGGTACAGGATTCCTGACCCTGAGGTGCCTGTGGTCACAGACTCACAGAACATTAGGGATTGGAAGGGACCTCAAAAGACCATCTAGTCCAGTCCCCCTGCCAGAGCAGGATCATAGAATCATTAGGGATTGGAAGGGACCTCGAAAGACCATCTAGTCCAATCCCCCTGCCAGCATCGTACAGGAACGTCTCCAGGCGGGTTTGAAACGTGTCCAGAGAAGGAGACTCAAGCTGCCATCGCAAACAGACTCCCTGACGAGGTGAGCAAAAAGAAAACCTCCCGGGGGAAGCACAGGGGGCTTAAAATTGGAGCTCATGGGTGTCTATGAACACAAATCGCACCAGCTGGCTGCACGGTGATGGGTACCCGGGTACCAGTGAGCGTGAGGGGCTGCTTGAAGCTCCGTCAGCGCTGTCTGGTGGGTGCCAGCGATGCTGGGGCTGCGAACGGTTCGCGGCGGTGATGTTGAAGCAGGAGCACGCAGAGCTGCGGGGGACCTTGGGGTGGGTTCGTTTTGCCGAGCGGCTCGGTGGGGTGTTTTGGGCTGGCTGGTTTTATGCTCCCCGTGGTTCTCCTGAGAGGCAGCGCGCAGGCTCGGCTCTCGCTCGTCTCCAAGGGGGGCACTTTGCCAACAGTCTAAAGGTTATATTATCCTAGTGACCTATTTTTATACTCTAATCGCGTTCGGCTTCAGCCAGCCCTCCGTCTCGCTCGGCTTTTGTGCTCTTCTGACACACAATGAAAAATAGCAGAGATAATTACAGCCGGTCCTCCAGCCTGGAGCGGGGGAGCCGGCCAGGCTCTACCCCAGGTACCTGCTGCTGTGATGGGAGCGCTGGAGCAACCCCAACACACGGCGGCGACTCGTGATGAAGGGGTGCGATGGGAGTTTGGAGAGAGGGTGTGAGCTGGAGCAGAGGAGGTGCCAGGAGGATGGAGTGTCGGGAGGATGGAGCCAGGCTCTGCTCAGAGGCACCCAGTGATAAATGTGTGAAAGGTGGGTGTCAGGAGGGTGGAGCCAGGTCTGCTCAGGGGCACCCAGTGATAAATGTGTGAAAGGTGGGTGTCAGGAGGATGGAGCCAGGTCTGCTCAGGGGCACCCAGTGATAAATGTGTGAAAGGTGGGTGTCAGGAGGATGGAGCCAGGCTTTGCTCAAGGGCACCTAATGATAGGACAAAGGGCACTGGGTGTGAGCTGGAAGAGACGAGGTTCCACATCAGTCTGAGAAGGGCCTTCTTCCCAGTGAGGGTGCCAGAGCCCTGGAAGGGGCTGCCCAGGCAGGTTGTGGAGTCTTCTTCTCTGAAAACATTTAAAACCCACCAGGATGTGCTCCTGTGCAGCTTGGTCTAGATGATCCTGTTGTGTCAGGGGGATTGGACTAGATCGAGGTCCTTTCCAATCCCTGATGTTCTGTGATTCTGTAAAGGCAGGTCGTGGATGAAGAACTACCACTGTTTGTGGAAGGGTGAAACGTTGGTGAATAGCTCTGTTTACCCAGCCTAGATGGAAGAGACTCTTTTCTGCACCCAGCCTGCCAAGTAATGGAGAATGAACGCGATTGTTCGGGCAACTGGCTTCCCTTGCCTTTAGACTGGCCCCGCGCTTTCAAAGCCGGGCTTAGGCGACAAAGCGTCCTGCCCGGCCGGCATAAAGGGAGATTGTTCCTTAGGACAAACGTTGACTCTGTGGTGCTGCTCGAAGCTCGGAACCGCTGAGGTCCGCGCGTGTGTTTGTTCTTTTCTGCAACGATAAGATGCGGAGAGGCGTCGCGCTGCCCGCGTGTCTCCTCTTGGCTTGCGGCTCTTCCGCTGCTGGTTGCTCTCCTTGCTCTTGAACCTGCTTGGATGTCTTCCTGTGTGACTGGATCTAGGGGATCCTGCTGTGGCAGGGGGATTGGACTGGATGATCTTTGGAGGTCCCTTCCCATCCCTAATGACTGGATCAAGGGGATCCTGCTGTGGCTGGGGGATTGGGCTGGATGGTCTTTCCAGGTCCCTTCCAGTCCCTAATGTTCTGTGATTCGCTGGTTACCAGTGGGAAGCTGGGGAGTCATCTGCATGCACTTCCCAAAGGCAGCTGTTCATCTTCTGGAGCTGGCTGGAGGTACAAAAACCTCTCAAATATCACCTTTTCCCTCCTCCTTTGATATGTTTTTAGCTCTTTCCCTCCCCGGATGATGCCATCAGCCAGGGCCAGCACAGCTCCAGCTTCAAAAACAAACTGCTCCTATTTAAACTGCCAGTGTTGTTCTTGGCTTCCAATGAGACAGAAACACCAGTTTGGTCTTCTCTGACCTGGGGAGCGAGTCTGCCTGCGTAACAGGCACCCAAAGTGTTGAGAAAACTGTTATTTTACTTCTATTTTGGTGTTTTCGTTGGGCCTTTTTAAATTTAATTCTTTTTTTAACTCAGCATTTACTTTCCAGAGCTGCGTCAGATGACAGAGCCCATCACCAGTCTTCTTCACTGGAGACGTTTCAAACCCACCTGGATATGTTCCTGTGTGACTGGATCTGGGGGATCCTGCTGTGGCTAGGGGATGGGACTGGATGGTCTGTGAAAGTCCCTTCCAGTCCCTAATGTTCTGTGTGATACTGTGATCATAGA
This sequence comes from Rhinopomastus cyanomelas, assembly GCA_013400115.1. Taxonomy (NCBI): domain Eukaryota; kingdom Metazoa; phylum Chordata; class Aves; order Bucerotiformes; family Rhinopomastidae; genus Rhinopomastus; species Rhinopomastus cyanomelas. The sequence goes on from VXBP01010434.1 coordinate 7,751, forward strand.
GTCTTTAGGAATTGGAAAGGACCTCAAGAGATCATCCAGTCCCATCCCCCTGCCACAGCAGGATCCCCTAGATCCAGTTGTGCAGGAACATATACAGGTGGGTTTTAAACACCTCCAGAGAATGGTATTCCACAACCCCCCTGGGCAACCCCTTCCAGGGCTCTGGCAGCCTCACCATGAACAAGGTCCTTCTCAGACTGATGCAGAACCTCTGTTCCAGCTCACACTCGTTGCTGCTTGTCCTATCACTGGGTACCCCAGAGCAGAGCCTGGCTCCATCCCTCTGACACCCTCCCTTCACACATTTATCAACATCAATCAGCTCATCTACACATCCATGTCCAACCCCATTCCTGGTGTGAGCACCGGGTACCCAGTTGTGCTGGGGGCAGCGGAGCGGGTGCCCTGCTGTCCCCACGGCAGCGCACACGGAACTGGCCCGTCCCCAGCTCTGCCAGGGTGGCTGTTGCTAGGGGAGCTTTGCGAAAGGTCACCCCAATTAATCTGCCAGCCGGGGACCCTGGCGCTGCCGCGCGCGATGGGTGTTTCGCATTAGCGCCCGAACTCGTTAATTCACTGAAACATCTAAAACCCAACCGGCCACATCCAGCCGAGCTGGAAAAAGCCGAAAGCTCGTGCTCAGCAGGGCTGGTTTCGAAACCTCCCTTTGTGTGAGGCTCTGCTGAACTGCTGGGTCTCTGCATTGTTGTCCTTGGTGACAGCAAAGCTGCTCCATGCAGGGTACCTGCACCCTGCCCCTGGGCTTCCTGAGCTGCGAGGGCAACAGAGGGCTACTCCAGGGAGTGCTCAGACCACCTGCTCTAGGTTTAGGGCTGTCTTGAGCCAGATGCTGCCTTGTTGCCGTGGGTTGGGGTCTGGGATTTCACTGTCTCCACCTTCCTCCTCTATTGCTGTTTGCTGAGTTGCTGAAGGTGGTTGAATCGGAGCCTCGTGTGCTCCTTCTAGCTGTTTGTAAGCTGCAGGTCGCCAACCTTCGTGGGCTTCCTACACAGCAGAGGGAAGGGAGGGGTGCATCGCCCTGAGGAGGAAAGGATGAGGGAGCTGGGAGAAAAGGAGACTGAGGGGTGACCCCATGAATGTTGATCAATATGGGAAGGGTGGGTGTCAAGAGGATGGAGCCAGGCTCTGCTCAGGGGCACCCAGTGACAGGACAAGGGGCACTGGGTGTGAGCTGGAGCAGAGGAGGTTCCACATCAGTCTGAGAAGGACCTTGTTCCCAGGGAGGGTGCCAGAGCCCTGGAAGGGGCTGCCCAGTGGGATTGTGGAGTCTCCTTCTCTGGAGATGTTTAGAACCCACCTGGCCATGTTCCTGTGTGACTGGATCTGAGGGATCCTGCTGTGTCAGGGGGACTGGACTGGCTGATCTTTCGAGGTCCCTTCCAGCCCCTAATGACTGGATCTAGGGGATCCTGCTGTGACAGGGGGACTGGACTGGCTGATCTCTCAAGGTCCCCCATGTTCCGTGCTGTACCCCATCCATGAACACGCTGGCGAAGCGGGTGATTTACCCGCTCAGCTCTCTCTCAACGCCGCGTTGGTGCATTCCAGAAGGTGAGCGCTGAACACAACATGCTCTGGCCATGTGGTTATGCAACTGTTCTGTGGAAACGAAACGGACAAACAGTACATTTGATTAATTTTATCCCCCCTCCCCTCCCCAGTCCATTGGCACTGTGATTCACTTCCAGCTAAATCTGCAATCTGTGTTCTCAGGTGGCCTCAATATCAGCTCCCCAGCAGGAGAGCCGCGGCGGCCGGGGCTGCCTTTGATTGCATTTTGAGCTCGCCGAGGCTGCCGAGCTGGGAACTGAAGTACAGAGCTTTTAGGTTCTCTGTAGGTGGGTCAGGGGGCTGTTCCCATTTGCCCAAAACAATAGCCACGGCTCTGGGGGGAGAGGCACTTTGTTAGCGCGGCGGCGGGGGGGCTTTGTGAGCCTCTGCTCTGCATCACAGTTACTCTGCTGACAGATAGAAATGGGACTGGATGATCTTTCGAGGTCCCTTCCAATCCCTGATGTGCTGTGATTCTGTAGCTGGTGGCTCCATAAACATGAGGTAGGACCTGCCTGGGTTTGGGGGCTGGATCTCTGTGAGCAGTCAGCTCGAAATGAAGCAGCTCACTGAGTGCTCCCGTGTTTCTCCCTGGGCTGTGCTGGAGCTGCAGAATGAAATGAAGCACGTTTCCCAGTTACCCTCCCCTGGCATGAAGCTCCTTGTGTTTTGTAGCTCTCAGGCTGGTCTTACTGGGGTTGTTTTCCTAACTGACGTGGCTCGGGAAGGTCGTTGTACCCTGCCGGACCGTGCGACGTTTAACTTTGGCGAGTCCCACCGTGAGGGACCGCTGCTGGATGGATGCTCTTCCCTGCTGCAGAGCCCATCCGTAGTTGTCCAAGTATTACACTAATGAATGGCTCTGCTGAACTTCAGGAGGTCAAATCCTACTTCCTCCCTTTGATTTGGAATTTTTTACACCCACTCCTCACGTTAGGACTTTTCATTAGGACCTCTGCAAAGGTCCAGACTCACAGCATCACAGAACATTAAGGACTGGAAGGGACCATGGAAGATCATCTAGTCCAATCCCCCTGCCACAGCAGGATCCCATAGATCCAGTCATTAGGGATTGGAAGGGACCTTGAAAGACCATCCAGTCCAATCCCCCTGCCACAGCAGGATCCCCTAGATCCAGTTGTTAGCGATTGGGAGGGACCTCCAAAGATCATCCAGTCCAATCCCCCTGCCACAGCAGGATCACCCAGAGCAAGTTGCACAAGACCATGTCCAGCTGGGATTTAAACATCTCCCTGGACCAAGCAAGCTCTCCTCTCTGTCTGAATCCAGATCACAGCTCCAAGACCTTGTTTTATTTATAGATGTATTTATTTTTTAGGTTATATTTTGAGGCCTCAGCATCACAAACAGTCTTTTCCCCTGATGATGACTAACACTATTTACAGGGCTGTTTTGTAACCTCTGATCAGCCCACAGCGACGGGAAGTTACGTTCTCCCCGTCGCCCTCTGCGAGACCGTGCCAGAGAGTTCGCCGAAGCCCACCTCAGCTGGTCCTGCTCGGAAAAAAACCCAGCTCTCCCCAGCAATTCCCCTAAAAAGTTCCTGCTGAACTTCAGGAGGTCCCATCCTCCTTCCTCCCTTTGATATTTTTTTTCCACCCAGCGTTAGGACCTTTCATTCCTCTGCCCTAAAAAGCTGCTGACCAAAATAAACAGGAGAGGCGTTGCGTAAGGCTTTGGCCCCGACGGGCGTGAGACCAGCTCCTGGTGTCTGATAGAGAAGGCTGCTGGTGCCCAGCTACTCTGGCTGGTGGGAGAGACACCTCAGAGTGGGCTGGCAGGGTGGTACCTTGGTTTGCTGCTTCGAAGTCTGGGTTTGTGAGTGTTGTGTGGAGCTCTTGTCACTGTAGGTGCCAGGAAGAGCCTGGCACGGAGTCTTTGTGATCTGAGTCAGTGCTTCTAGGGAGCTGGCAGTGTGGAAAAACACTGCTGTATCCCTGTGGTTAAAGGGCAAACAGGAGGCTGTTGGGGGGGTTGAGGCAGAGATGCTGCTCCCTTGGATGTGCTGCTGCTGCCATCACGACTGGCGCCTGGTGAGAGGCTCCTGATGCCAGCGACAGCAGATCCCTCTGCTGCCCTTGAGTTGTGATCATAGAATCATTAGGGATTGGAAGGGACCTCAAGAGATCATGCAGTTCAATCCCCCTGCCACAGCAGGATCCCCTGGATCTAGTCATTAGGGATTGGAAGGAACCTCGAAAGATCATCCAGTCCAATCCCCCGGCAGAGCAGGATCCTCTAGATCTAGTCGCACAGGAACGTGTCCAGGCAACGGTGAATCTGCAGCTGAGGTTGTGGCTAATGGCCCTGGCCAGCCCTGGCCTCCCACAGGCTGGAGCAGATCAGGAGCTGCTTTAACTTCAGAAAAATACAAAATGAAAAGAAAATGGTGAAAATATGAGGTTCCTTCCAATCCCTAATGATTCTATTAATGATCCTATGATTTGCTGAGCAAGGAGGGCTAAAACGTGTCCCCAGCTTGTAGCCTCCTCAGTCCCCAGACACCGTGTTTGGAGCCACCCAGCAGCTTCTCAACAGGATGGTTGTAAAATGCCCGTTTTGAAGAAACTGGGATGTTTTGAGGGGAATGTGTTGCTGTTTGACTGGTTTAGCTGTCACAGAATCATTAGGGATTGGAAGGGACCTCCAAAGATCATCTAGTCCAATCTGATGGCAAACAGCCTGGGCCAGGAGCCCGGGCACTGCTCTCACCCCATGGCCAGGGCATGGCGAGGGGCATCGCGAGAGTCTTCCTCCTCCAGTGTGAACCCGGCGGGGGCTGTAGAAGAGGCTGCTTGTGCCTCTGGCCTCAGACAGGTGATTCAGAGCCCGTGTGCATGGAAACGCCGTCGGTCCAAGGGCACGTTAAGATTTTCCAGCTCCAGCGGCCGGCTCTGATTTATTGAGTGAGGCGGTTCAACAGCACAACCGTGGTGCTTCGCGTGACGCCAGTGGAACTAACCCCCCACCTCCTCTCTCTCTCCTTGTCCTCAGGTTCAGTGGCAAACATGAGCATCTGTCACCACTTGCCAACGAGTCCTTGGGCCGCCGTGGATCTGCTGCCGTTTAGAGCCCGGAGCCCCTGCAGCAGCGCTCTCCGCGTTTAGTTGCGATCATCGTCGGGATCGGTCGCGGCGATGGCGAGCAAGAGGAAATCCACAACCCCCTGCATGATACCGGTCAAGACGCTGGTGCTTCAGGAGACCGAGCTGGACGCCGCCGAGGGGACTCCTGAAGGAGCGCAGCAAGATGCTCCCACGGAAGGGCCGGCGGCTAGCGACGCTGGTGCCAGTGGCAGTGGTAACGGAGCCACGGCCAACGGGTACCGCGGCATCGCCGACAGCGACACCTACATCTGCAAGCCTTGTGACTTTGGCTCTCAAGACATCCAGCAGTTCTTCGGGCACCTGGACGCGGAGCATTTGGACTTCGGCAAAGAGCCCGCCTTCGCGTGCGCCGCCTGCAGCTTCCTGGCCAACAGCCACGAAGGGCTCTCGCACCACAACGCGGAGTCGCACGCTGGAGAGACGGCCTTCGTCTGGAGGGTGGCCAAGCAGGACAACCGCACGACTGTGGAGCAGAGCCTTGGTGAAGCTGCCGGCGGCCACGAGCCTCTTCAGGGAGAGGTCCCTGAGGAAGGGGTGGATGGCCAGTCTGAAATTATCATCACCAAGACGCCCATCATGAAGATCATGAAAGGGAAACCGGAGGCCAAGAAGATCCACACGCTGAAGGAAAGCGTGTCCAGTCAGCTCGGCGGGGAGTCGGAGGTGAAGGACGGAGAACACCCCTTCCCAAACGGGTCTGTGCCGGCCAGCCAGCCTGCCGCAAGCTCAATGAAACCATCGCACCTGGTGAACGGCTCCATCATCGGGAACGTGCCCGTTCTGCCGGCGGGCGTCGCGCAGCTCGTGTCCCTGCCGCAGCAGCCCCCGTTGCATCAGCAGCTGCCCACGTCCAAGTCCCTCCCCAAGGTGATGATCCCCCTGAGCAGCATCCCCACATACAACGCCGCCATGGACTCCAACAGCTTCCTCAAAAACTCCTTCCACAAGTTCCCCTACCCCACGAAAGCCGAGCTCTGCTACCTGACTGTGGTGACCAAGTACCCCGAGGAGCAGCTGAAGATCTGGTTCACTGCCCAGAGGCTGAAGCAGGGCATCAGCTGGTCGCCAGAGGAGATTGAAGATGCCCGGAAGAAGATGTTCAACACCGTTATCCAGTCCGTGCCCCAGCCCACCATCACGGTGCTGAACACGCCGCTGGTCGCTAATCCTGGCAGCGTCCCCCACCTCATCCAGGCGACTTTACCGGGCCACGTGGTGGGGCAGCCGGAGGGGACCGGGGGGCTGCTGGTGACGCAGCCCATCATGGCGAACGGCTTGAAGGGCACCAGCTCCTCCTTCACCCTGGCGGTGACGTCTGTCCCCAAGGCACCGCCGGCGGCACAGCAGAGCACGGTCAGCTCCAGCAGCGCCTCGGGGGTGAAGGTGGTCAGCAGCGGGCAGCCCCTGCTCACCGCCTGCCCGGCCATCTCCTCGCAGACCTTCCTCGATCCCAACGTGTACAAGAACAAGAAGTCCCACGAGCAGCTCTCGGCCTTGAAGGGCAGCTTCTGCAGAAACCAGTTCCCCGGGCAGGCGGAGGTCGAGCGGCTGACCAAGATCACGGGGCTGTCCACCAAGGAGATCCGCAAGTGGTTCAGCGACAGGCGGTACCACTACAGGAACGTGCGGGGCGGCCGGGCCGCCTTCCCCGGCGACAGCGCCCTCGATTCCCTGCCCGAGGTGCCCTTCGATGTCTCATCCCGCGGGGCTGAGCTGAGCCCCGCCGCGGCTGCTCCGGCCCCTCAGCAGCCGCCCCGGCGGCAGGCCTGGCACCAGGCGCCCGACTTCACGCCGACCAAGTACAAGGAGCGGGCGCCGGAGCAGCTGAAGGCTCTGGAGAGCAGCTTTGCCCAAAACCCGGTGCCCGCGGAGGAGGAGGTGAACCGCCTGCGGGGGGAGACCAAGATGACCCGCAGGGAGATCGACAGCTGGTTCTCGGAGAGGAGGAAGAAGAAGGTGGTGGAGGAGAGCAAGAAAGTGGAAGAGGCAGCTCGGCAGGAGGAGGAGGAGGAGGAGGAGGCGGAAATCGGTGGCGGGGAAGGTGAGGACTCCTCGGATGAGCTGAGGGCCGCCGGCGAGAACGGCTCAGCGGACCCCTCCGGCAGTGCCGAGCGGAAGGTGAACCCCATCAAGATCAACCTGAAGAACCTCCGCGTGACCGAGTCCAGCGGCAAAGGCGAGCTGCCGGCGGTGGCTGCCGGCCCCGTCGAGAAGGGGGACGGCGGCGCCGGCCGGCCCCCGACGCCGCCGAAAGGCAAGCTGAACTTCAAGAAGACGGCCCAGCAGCGGCACCTGCTGAAGCAGCTGTTCGTGCAGACCCAGCGGCCCACGAACCAGGAGTACGACGCCATCGTTTCGCAGACGGGGCTGCCGCGGGCGGAGGTCATCCGCTGGTTCGGCGACAGCCGCTACGGCTACAAGAACGGGCAGCTCAAGTGGTACGAGAACTACCGGCGCGGCGTCTTCCCGCCAGGGCTGGCCGAGCTGAGCCCCGCGGGGCGCGAGGCGCTGGACGACTACTACGAGCGGCACGGCGGCCTGCGGGAGGACGACGTGGCGGGGCTGTGCGAGCGCTCCCAGCTCAGCGCCCAGCAGCTCCGGGCCTGGTTCGCCATGAAGGCTGACGACGAGGGCAGGGCCACCGCTCCCGAAGAGGGTGGGGAGGCGGCGGCAAGCGGGAAGGGGCCGGGTGAGGCTGGCGCAGAGGCGGCGGAGAGCAGCGAGTCGTGGGAGCCGGGCGGGCAGGAAGGCAGCGCCAGCGTCACCGATGCCCCCGGCCCCCCGGCAACAGCCCGGCTGGGTAAGGTGGCCCTGACGTGTGCAGCGCTGGCTCTGGGAGGGGTGCTGGGCGAACGTGGGGATTCCAGGTGGAGAAGCGGTTGGTGGCCAGGCTGGCTGTTTGGGGTGCAACTAGGGGAGCCGGGAGGAGGCCCCTGGGGAGTAGGTTGAGGAAGGGGATGATGGCAGAGCGGTGGATGTGGTCTGTCTTGACTTGAGTAAGGCATTTGACACAGTCCCTCACAGCATCCTCGCAGCCAAACTGAGGCAGGGTGGTCTAGATGATCAGGTAGCCAGGTGGATCGTGACCTGGCTCCAGGGTAGAAGTCAGAGGTTAGTGGTCAATGGGAAAGAGTAGAGTGCCCCAGGGATCGGTGCTGGGACCGGTCCTGTTCAATCTAGTCATTGATGACTTGGATGAGGGATTGGCATGCACTGTCAGCAAGTTTGCTGATGACACAAAGCTGGGTGGTGTCGCCGACACCCCTGCAGACTGTGCTGTCATTCAGCGAGATCTGGACAGGCTGGAGAGCTGGGCTGAGAAAAATCTAATGAGGTATAACAAGAGTAAGTGCAGAGTCTGGCATCTGGGCAAGAACAACCCCAGGTACCAGTATAAGCTGGGGACTGACCTGTAGTAGAGCAGTGTAGGAGAAAGGGATCTGGGGGTCCTGGTGGCCAGCAGGATGACCATGAGCCAGCAGTGTGCTCTTGTGGCCAAGAGGGCCAACAGTATCCTGAGGTGGATCAGAAGAGGGGTGGTT
>VXBP01010434.1:22941-62320 GCA_013400115.1 Rhinopomastus cyanomelas
CATGTTCTGTGATTCTCTTGGTCTGGGTGATCCTGCTGTGGTGGTTGGGATTGGACTGGATGATCTTTGGAGGTCACTTCCCATCCCTCATGTTCTGTGATTCTCTTGGTCTGGGTGATCCTGCTGTGGTGGTGGGGATTGGACTGGATGATCTTTGGAGGTCCCTTCCCATCTCTCATGTTCTGTGATGCGGCTCCCTACAGTAGCCTCTGCTGCAGTTGGTTGGTTGATCACAAACCCCACAGGGTAGGGTCAGGCAACACGAAGGAGGAGGAGAAGGATGAGGTGGAAGGTGGAGAGTGATTTGCAAGCTGCACTTTTTGTTCCCCAAGTTTAGTTCCTGCTGTTTGACTGCCAGAAGAGCTGGACTGGCACCACAGACCTTCAGAGCAGAGCCCAGGAGCTCTGGGACCGAGGCAGTGCTTGACCTGGTGGGTTGAGGAACCAAGGGAAACCCTTTGGTTGCTCTTCCTGTTCGAGCGCAGGACAGTCCATTGGCCGAGTGGCGATGGCACAGCTGGAGCCGCTTTGGTCCCTGTCCTGCTGGCAGGTGGCATCGGGGCGACTCTTGCTCACTTGTTGCTCCACTTGCACTTTCCCTCTGCCCTGTCCGGCTCGTGGTGGCGGTGGGCTCGTGGCCGTCATTCCCCTTGCACTAAACCTTGCACTAAAAAAGAGAGGCTTTGGGAACAGCGTGTTGATCACTGGAGTTCTCAGCGAGACCACAAAGTCAGCCTGATTGGGGGGGCGGGGGGAGATTTTGGGGGTGGGGGTTTCTCTATCTTTATTGTTTATTTTCTAATTATTGTTGATGCTGGTGCTGAATGACCTGGAATTCTTTTTGCTTGGATTTCTCCAAAGGAAAATTGTGTCATTGCAGCTGCACTGGGACCTTTCATAAGGGTTCAGGGGCAGTGAAGGGGAAGCAGAGTTGAGGGCTCTGCTACTGTCTTTGTACTGGGGAGGGTTCGGGGGGGTTAATTATTGTTGGGTTGGTTTTTGGTTGGTTTTTAAAAGACCACAACTTCCAATGGTCTCACCCTGGCGATCGTGAGAGACAGGAAAGAGGAGGTTTTGCTTTGGGTCAGGGGGTTTTCAAACCAACCCCCAAACCCTGAAGAAACACCCGTAAGTGAAGCTGCCTGTTGGTCATGGGCTGTGGCTGGCGGTAGGGTTGGGGTAGCCTGGACCTGCTCTGGACTTTACCTGCTCTTATTCTGAGGGCAAGACCTCCCTGTAGCCACTTCTGAGAAGTGAACGGCAAGTTTCCCTTCCTTTTGTATATTGTGGGCGTGAGGGTGGCCTAGGGGAGAGCTTGCTTGTACAGTTTGTTGAGATGAAACCAGACATTTTTGGTTGTTCCTAAATAAAGAGAGTGACAGACGGACATGGGAGTCGCCTGCTGATTGCTCTTGGCTCTGTGGGGATGGGGCTGTGTGGCTGCTGATAGTGACGGGGAAGGCTGCCCCGTGCAGGGGTACTGGGGGGGTCTTTGTTTGTCCTGGAGCAGGGAGCGCTCAGGCACAACCCTCACAGTCACAACTCACCCCTAAGGTACAGCCAGAGCTCAGACACCTCCATCCTCGGAGCCCTTCGAGGTGCAGCCAGAGCTCAGACACCTCCATCCCAGGAGATTCAGCCAGAGCTCAGACACCTCCATCCCTGGAGCCATCCTTCAGCCTGGAGTCACTGCTCATCCCCTGAGGTTCAGAAAAGCACCATCAGCTCAGTTCCCACCCCTCTGCTTTTACCTTTCTGGGCTCAAATTAAACCTTGGGCTGCTTCTGCTTGTTTTTCCCTCCAGCAGTTGAAACCCCCTGAACCAGGAGGGGACCACCGAGTCCTCCCCGGGGCACAAACCGCCAGACACAGTAATACTGACACGTTTATTGTCACTTAAAGCTAGAGCGGCCTCGTAAATGTCGAGTCTCACTACTGGCCCCGTAGGCAGTGGCTATACCGGCGGGTAGCTGCGATGCCACCAGGACACATCGTCCCCTCGCCGCGAGGGCTGGAAGCCGCGGGCCACCCTCCAGCAGCTGCAGGAGCACCGAGACCACGGGCAGAGCCACGGAGGCAGAGGGCTGGCTGGGTGGGGAGTGAGGAAGGATGTGCCCGGGGTCTTCCCTCGGTGATGAGAGGCAGCATCGTCCCTCCCCGTGGCGGCTGGCAGTCGGCACGCACCGATGTGCTTCGTTAAGGGCTTCGTGGTGAAGGTCGGGGGGGTTGGCTGGGGGGGGATTTTTTCTTTCCCAGTATCTTTACTCTTTTTTTTTTTAGTTCTCCACTGGAGCTCAGTTCAGCGGAGAAACTGGAAAAGCTGCCTGAAAGTAGGCCATAGCAGTGCCGTTTCCATAGAAACCAGTTCACAGCGTGCCGTGAGAGTCACAAGCACTGGAGGGGCTTCTGCCCGCCGGGATGGGCTACAGCCGGTTGTCCCCGTTGACCCGGGTCCTCCGCAGTACCCTGCAGCGGGGCACAGAGACAGGTAGGGAATGGTGGGGTGTGTTGGGTGGGAAGGGACCTCTCCAAGGGGCATCTAGTCCAACCCGCAGGGCCAGCGCTCGCCAGACAAGGTTGCCCAGAGCCCCAGCCAGCCTGACCTTGAATGGCCTCCACCAGCTCTCTGGGCAGCCTGCTCCAGGGATCCCCCACCTCCAGATTCCAGACCTTCTTCCTCCTGTCCAGCCTCAAACCATCACCCCTCATCCTATCCTTCCCTGCCCTTGGGAAGCCTCCCTCAGCCACCTCTTCTAGGGGTTGGAAGGTCCCCCCCTGGAGCCTTCTCCTCTTCAGGCTGAACAACCCCTATCTTAGGTCAGTGCTCCTGCAGCAAAAGCCACACCATGCGAGGTGGGGGCTCAGCACTGCTCCAGCACTGAAGACAAGTGCCACCAGCTCAGTGGGTGGCACCTCCTCGTCCCACCCTAGTCCCACAGACCCCAGAGCCATGATGCCCCAAGTCTTGGCACCACCTCAATGCTGAAACTTAGGGCTTCCACGTGGTTACTGGGGTGGGGGGGCTGCATTCAGCTGCCTCCTCCTGCGAGAGGACGAGATGCTGGGGGCAGCTCGTGCTGGGAGGAGCTCGGCGAGCGCTGCCCTACCTTCGCTCCCGGCTCTCGAAGTGGTCAGCCAGCTGGTCCTGCGACACGCGGAAATCCTCAAAGGGCTGCTGGTACCGGGACTCGAAGGAGCCCTCTCGGCCTCTGCTTGCCAGCAGCTGACTGGAAGCATCTCCTCCTCGCTCCCGCAGGGATGAGGCACTGAAGAGGTTTACTTCCCCATTCTCCTGCTCGGGTTAGAGGGAAAAACCGCGGGACACAGTGGGAAAGGGCTTGGGACTTCAAGGCTCATGGCTTGTAGCGGGGGTAGTCCCGATGCAGAGCCCCGGAGCTGCCCCCACAGGGTCATCCAGGGGGCTCAGGGTTAGTGACAGGCAGCTGCTCCCGCTTTAACAGCCATCGCTGGCTCCCACCAGCATCACTCTGAACACAGGAATGAACCAACCTCCACTCACAGAATCAGGCTGGAAGGGACCCCCGAAGGGCAGCCAGTCCAATCTCCTTACACCAAGCAGGGCCACCTCTAACCAGACCAGACTGCCCGCAGCCCCAGCCAGCCTGGCCTTGAGCGGTCTCCACCAGCTCTCTGGGCAGCCTGCTGCAGGGATCCCCCACCCTCAGAGGGGTCACCACCCTGCTTTCCGTGGGTGCCCCAGCCTCACCTTGCAGGGGAAGATGTCGATCCTGACGAGCAGCGACGCCAGCTCCAGGCTCTCGCTGTAGTTGTTCTTCAGGGGTACAGCCCGGAAACCTGCAGCACAGACAGTCCTGGGGTCACCGCAGTGATGTGCCCGTGGTGTAGAGCTCTCGATGGGTCTTCCCCACCTCCACCACCCCAGCTGCCCTGAGAGATGTCAGAGCACAGCTTCTCCCTTCACCTGGCTGGGGATGTGACCCGGAGGGGCCAGGCAGCACCCCCCTGTGACAGCTATGAGCCCCTGGTTTGGAAGCCGGTGAGGACCACTGTGCCACCCCATCCCCACACCCCACCAGGGTTTCACCTGTCTTCAAGCCTTTCACCAGGAAGGTGGCCTGGGCCAGGAAGTTCTCGTCGCTGAACATGTCCTCCTCGTACACCACGAAGCGGAGGAAGGCAAACTCGGGGTTGCTGACGTGGAAGTGGAACTGCTTCGGGGTCCACAGTGGGTTCAGGCCGTTGTCCGCTGGACACAAAGCGCTGCGGTCAGTGGGCAGCCCCCAGCAAACCCCACTGAGCTCTGGGCGGCACAGGGGCAGCCCCCCAGGACCAGGCGTTGCTGCAGCACCCACAGCTCAGCAGCTGGGGTTTTTGGGGTGTGGGGGGGGTCCCTTCACTAACCCACTCACCCACGATCTCAGTTTTGTGCTTGGCGTTGTCGTACTCGGCGCCTGACACCTCCACCTCCACGAAGGGACAAACGATCCCCCTCCCGTTCTTGGGGAGGTGCCGGGCACCCAGGACCTGAGCAGAGAGCAGGAAACACTCGGTAAGAGATGGGGGGGACAAAAAAAAACCCCCCACGAGTTTTCCATACCAGGACATTTTCTCTGCAAATACATCCCCCTGGCTCTGCTAAGTGGGGAGAGCGGGCGCTGCCAGCCAGCCCAGCGCAGGCTCCCTCTTGGAGAGCAGCAGCAGCTCCCACCCCTGGAAGCTGCTGTGGGGTTCTGAGCACCGACTGGACTGCCCCAGGCAGCACGAGGGATGGAGTGGGGCTGCCCAGCCAGGCTGCCTCCCCTCAGCCCAGGGGTGCAGAGCTCACAGCACAGCCTGTGCTCGAAACCCCAGCTCCCCCTTGCCAGGGGCCATCTGTCGCTGCTGGTGCAGGAGGAGGTGCTGCCAGCGCTGCGTCATGTGCAGCAGGGTGGCTGCTCCGGGGCCAGTGTCGCCAGAGGACAGAGCCCAGCGCTTAAAGGAGACAGGGCCAGGCTCTGGCACAGGAAAACGCTGCTGCTGCAGGTGGGGTGTCCTCCCTGGGCAGGGCAGGGGCTTTCTGAGGTGGCCCCAGAGGAGCTGCGTGTTGTCAGATACCCCTGAGCACCTACCAGCAGGATCTCTGCTGCCTCCTCGCCTGCTTGAGACAAAGGGTCCCGCAGAACTGGCCTGAAGGGCAGCACCAAGACCACTGGGGGATGTCTGTACAGGCTGGTGGGACAACCCCTGGTCCAGCCTTGAAAGCCTCCTGGGTTTGGCACAGCCATGGCTCTCCCACCCCTCCAGGAGCTCTCATCTCTGGGTTGCTGCCCTGGTACCTCTGAGAGCTGACACAAGACCAGCCCAGCTCCAGTCCCACCATCTGGGAAGGATCCAGCAAGCATCTGCAACCCATTCTCTGCTACCTTCCACCACCAGCCTCCCATCCTCATCATCACCAGCAGCTCCTCAGAAACGGGCTGACCAGCCCGCTGTGACCTCGAGCACCTTCCCAAGAGGGACAGGGCAGGGTGAGCGATGCTGAGCTCAGAGTGACCCAGGACAAGGCACAGCTCCAGGGCCACCCTGCCTGGGGACAGGGATGTCCCCTCCTCTGCAGCTCGTGCATGCCACCTGCTGGCTCTGGGGCCCGGGCTGCAGGGCTCTGGGACGGGGTGGGGGATCCAGAGATGCTCTGGCTCCTCCAGCCCAGGCACCCAGGGAGCTCGCTGATGCCTCCCTCAGCAGCACCCATGGGTCTTCCCCTTCAGCAAAGGCTCTCCAAGCCTGCGCAGGGGCTGGGGCGCAGGGGAGGCGTTGGTGAGGAGCAGCTCTGGGAGAAGCCATCACAGCACTGACCTCAATGGAGATGGAGAGCGGCTCGACGCCGCGCAGCGTGCTCTTGTCGAAGGGGTCGAAGAGGTCATCGCGCATGTTGGCCGGCTGCAGGACGTACCCACACTGCCCGCTGGACAGGAACAGCGCCTGGTTCATCTGCATCGGCTTGTCTGCGGAGCACAGGCACCACATGCAGCGAGCAGACAGACCCCTGAGCCCCTTCCACGAGCCAGGCCACCCTGGCTGGTGTCTCCTGCCAAGCCCTTTGCAAGAGGATCTGGCCCATCCCTTGCAGCCTGTGCTGGAGGCATGGGGGGACCTCCTCGTGCATGATGTGCCCAGCCGCCCAGGGCTCCATGGATGTGCTCTACACCCTCCTCTTCCTCCCTCTCCTTCCCTTCTGCTGGCTGAACAGGTGCCTGACTTCACCAAAGGTCTGAGGGGGACCTTATAATGACCTTCCAAGCCCTGAGAGGGGCTGTCAGAAGGCTGGAGAAGGCTGTTCTCAAGGGCAGGGACCAGCAGGACAAGGGGTCATGGCTTGATGCTGGAAAAGGGCAGAGTGAGGCTGGACAGGAGGAAGGTGGTCTTGAAGCTGAGGGTGGGGGATCCCTGGGACAGGCTGCCCAGAGAGGTGCTGGAGGCCCCATCCCTGGAGCCACTCAAGGTCAGGCTGGCTGGGGCTCTGGGCAACCCGGTCTGGGGAGTGCTGGCCCTGATAGTTGTAGGGGGATTGGGCTAGATGCCCTTTGGAGGTCCCTTCCAGCCCAATCCAGGAAGAGGCCAGGAGTTCTGTGGTGAGGTGGTGATCTGGACGGGCTCTCAGCAGGTCTGGCTAGTGAAAGGGGAAGGCTGGCCCTCAGAGCAGAGGAAACTGGGGAAAGGTGAGCAGAGCAGTGCGACTCGGTCCCAGGGCTTAGGCTGACCCTCCCATCAGCACATCCCCTGTCCCCTCGAGTAACCCCCTGCTTCCTCAGCCTTTCGTCTCCTTCTCAGGGCTCCACAACCCTCCACAACCCCCTGGTTCAGCCCCATCAGCCCAACTCTTCACAACCCATCGCCCTCTGCCACAACCCTGCGCCTGGACATGAGGTCCTGCTCCCTGACCCCCCAATAGCCAGGATGGGCTTAGCAAGTGGCAAGCTGGAGGCTGCAGGAGCTGCAAGGTTGACCCCCAAGAACCTGCCCAACCTCCCCGCCTGCTGCCCCGACCTGGGGTCTGGAAGTTGAGGGCCACCAGCTGGCTGCCGCAGATCCACATGGGCAGGGGGTCGTAGTTGGAGGAGTCGAGGCGCTGGCCCTTGGGGTAGATGCGGGAGAGCTGCAGGCGGTTGTACTGCAGGAACTTCTTCCCCTTGACCTTGTTGACGTACTTCTCCGCCTTGGTCTCGGGGAAGGAGGACATGTCCCGGTAACAGGCCCTCTCCGTCCCAATCTCTGGCAGGAGACAGCACCGGGTGAGCCAGGGGAACATTCCAGGCACTTCAGGGGCTATGGGTCCCTCCCCAGCTCCATCCTCTTCTCCCATGGAGTCCTGTGGAGCCCGCTCTGCCCTGGTGGCCATTTGCCAGCTGCCCACAGCAGTGGCTCCAGGAGCCAGAACCACTCCCAGCGACGGGGCACGATGCTGCCCAGCCCTGCTCCCCCAGCAGCTGCTCTGGCTGCTGACAACTTGCCCTCTGCTGAGATACAGCCAAAGCAGCACCTCAGAGCACACTGCGGGGGCTGCGATGCCCCAGTAGCCACCGCAGTGGCCACTGGACCAGCAGATGCTCACTCTCTTCATCGAAGGGCACAGGTCGGCAATAGACCACCAGCTCCGAAAGCTCCAGGGCAATCTTCTTCCTCCTCTCCATCATCTTCCCTTCAGAGAGCTGCCAAGAGGAGAGAGAAGCATCAGGGCCAGGCAGACAGCGGCACCCCCACAGATGGAGGTCCCATCTCCTCCTGGGGCTCCAGCACCCTCCCAATGGACCAGTATCCCAGACAGAACCACAGGCTGTGTTGGCTTGGAAAGGACTTCCAAAGGCCACCTAGTCCAACCCCTCTGCAACAAGCAGGGCCGTCTCTAACTGGAAGAGATTGCCCAGAGCCCCAGCCAGCCTGACCTTGAGTGGCTCCAGGGATGGGGTCTCCACCCCACCTCTGGGCAGCCTGTTCCAGGGAGCCCCCCACCCTCAGACTCAACTCCCCCCGTCCAGCCAAGAGCCCTCCCGCTGACCCGCGCGTCAGCTGTCTGGGCTGCCTCCCGGATCTTCTTCACCCAGTCCAGCAGGTCCTCGTGGGTATCGGCCGCCACGTCGAGGGACACGCGGGACACCGAGGCCATGCTGATGGAGAAGACGAAGAGGCGGTTGTTCTTGCCCTCAGGGCGGATGGCTGCGCGGGGACAGGGAGCAGAGGACAGCAGGAGTAAGTGCATTGAACTTCACTAAGTGCAGAGTCCTTCACCTGGGAAGGAGGAATGAGGAGCATCAGGCTGGGGGACAACCTACAGGAGAGCACCTCTGTGGAGAGGGATCTTGGAGTTCCTGTGGACAACAAGCTCTCCAAGGAACAGCACTGTGCTCCTGTGGCCATGAAGGCCACTGGGATCCGTGGATGGATCAAGAAGAGTGTGTCCCACTGATCAAGGGAGGTTCTTCTCCTTCTCTACTCTGCCCTGGTGAGGCCACATCTGGACTCCTGTGTCCAGTTCTGGGCTCCCCAGTTCAAGAGGGACAGAGATCTGGTTGAGAGAGTCCAACAGAGGGCCATGGGGATGATCAGGGGACTGGAGCACCTGCCTTAGGAGGACAGATTGAGAGACCTGGGGCTTCTCAGCTTGAGGAGGAGAAGACCATGAGGGGCCTCAATCCCTGCCTATAAATCCATGAGGGCTGGGTGTCAAGAAGAAAGACAATCTCTTTTCACTCATGTCCTGTGATAGGACAAGGGAACACAGGAAGTTCCACCTCAACATCAGAGAGAACTTCCAAGGGTCACAGAGAACTGGAAGGGGCTGCCCAGGGAGGTTGTGGAGTCTCCTTCTCTGAACACTTCCAAGACCCATCTGGATGTGTTCCTGTGGGACCAGCCCTGGAGTTCTATGGTCCTGATCGAGCCGTGGGGTTGGACTTGATGATCTCTGGAGGTCTCCTCCAACCCCTCATGATCTGTATGTCTGTGTCAGGTCACAGGCAGGAGCTGAGCCAAGACCTTCATCACACAGAGGAAGAGAGGACAGACACGGCTGCCCTAAGAGTCTGCAGCTAAGAGCAGGAGCTTCCATTCCTGGTCACTGGAGGCCACAGGCAGAGCCCAGGCAGCAATAGGTGAAGATGGAGAACGTATCCTGCGGGGACTCAGAAGCCTCATGGAGCCCCCGTAGTGCCCTCTCCGTCCCACCCCTGCATCCCCCTTCCATCCTCACTCTGTGCCCTCAAAGCCCAGGTGGGAAAAGCTGCCCGGAGCTCTGGGTTCCAGGAGCCCAGGGGCCAGCACTCAGCAGCCCCCGAGCCTGCAGCAGCCTGGCAGCAGGGCTGGAGCTCCTGTGCAGAATCAGTCTGAGCCCTCCCTTGCCTGCGGGAAGCTGCCCCACGAGCAGGTTCAGGGTTAGCTGGAGCAGCTCCTCAGCTTGGCCACGGGTGCTCCTTGGCTGCCCTCGGGGACAGCAGAGGACACCCAGAGCACCCTCTGTGCTGGGAGCACCAGCGACAGCCCAGCAGAGCTGCAGAAGCTGTAACCCCCCCGCCCGGGCTCCTCCCGCAGCCCCGCTCAGCACTCACCGATCTGGCAGGAGGGCACATCCAGGACACCTCCGAGCAGGTCTCCCAGGGGGCTGTTCTCATCCAGCTGCTGCCAGGAAGGAAGCAGAGGCAGGGTGGTGCTGGGCACAGTGCTGCCGAGGGAGGGTGGGGGGCTGTGCACAGCCAGCACCCCCTCGCCGCTCCGCTCAGGCACAGACTCACCTCCTGCTCTGGCTCCAGGCTGCTGGGACCAACGATCTCCTCTACGTAGTTGGAAGGGAACCACAGCTGCTTCTTGCCCCCGTAATCTCCTCTCCACCTGCCCGGGAGGGAAGGGGCAGCGTCAGCACCCACCGTGGGGGTCACACACCCCGGGCAATCCCCCCGCTTTGCAGTGGGGATGGGGACAGGTCCTTGTGCGTGAGGTGGCCAACTGTGTCCCCAGGGGAGAAGGGAGGGTCGGGGCCAACTCACCAGCCTCCCTCCTGCTTCTCCACGTTCTGGATGATGGCGTTCTTGGTGAAGGTGAGCTCGTCCTCCCGCTGCGCCTTGTAGTCGAAGAGGGCTTTGACCGCACACTGCAACGGGCAGGGCTCCAGTCAGCCTGGGCAACAGGTGGTCACACAGGCAACAAGCCCAGGGGATCAGGGGCGTGATGGGTGGGATGATGGGTGGGATCGTGATGGGTGGGATCGTGATGGGTGGGATCGTGATGGGTGGGATCGTGATGATAATGAGCGGCATGATGGTGGCATGATGGTCACCTCCCAGTGCAGACATGTTAGCTGGAGTGGGGTTTGTGAGGCACATGGTGTGCAGGCAGCACTCAACGCTGCTGCCAGACCCCAGTGGCCCTTGCAGAAGAAATCAAGGCCCCAGAGGTCAGCCTGGCCTGGCCCCACACGGGCTCCTTCCTGCTGGGTTTACTTGGGGAAGCTGAGACCAAGAGGCAGCCCAACCCAGGCACCTAGAGGCTCAGCCTGGAGCGTGTCCTCCCACAGGGTCTAGAATTGACTGCGCCCAGCACCTCAGCTCTTGGAGAACACGACAGCTGCTAAACCCTTGGGCTGTCCCACAGCCAGCAGTGAACAGGTACCTTGAAGGTGGGCATGGGGTTGGCTTCCACGTAGAACCCGGGGTGCCGCCCCTCATACAGGGCTCCGTAGTCTGGCTCCTGCGGAAGCAAAAGGCCACTGGTGACAACTGTGGCTCTGCAGAAGAACAGGGCCCCTTCTCCACCTTGGGGGAGGCAGGGAGAGCACCCCAAGGACGGCACAAGTCCCCGGGTGATGATGCACACAGCAAGCGGGTGCCCAACCCCACACACCCTGCTGAGCTGGGTCACAGGGCAGCAACACATCCCAGTCAAACCAGTAAGTGCTTCCAACAGAGCGTGGAGCTCCGAGAGGAGTGGGCTGGGAAACAGAGGTGGCTCAGCACCACTTGGAATGTACTGGACTGGAAGGGACCTCCGAAGGTCACCCAGTCCAACCCCCCTACACCAAGCAGGACCATCTCCAACTAGACCACGTTGCCCAGAGCCCCGTCCAGCCTGACCCTGAAAGGCTGCAGGGGTGGAGCAGCCTTTCTCTGGGCTCATCTCTGGGCAGCCTGTTCCAGGGATCCCCCCACCCTTCACCCAGCCCAGAACAGACCCATCCATCCTCCTCTGTCCTAGCTCTTCCCACAGCTGCTCCCACTCACCGCTGTCCCGATCTTCTCCAGCGTCTCCTCGTTGATGGGGTACCGGAGCTTCATCTTGCGGTACAGCGGGTGCTTCTCGTAGTAGCTGATCAGGTCCACCAGGCTCTCGAACTCCGAGTTGCCCAGCAGCACGGTCTGGCCCTCCTGCTGCACCCGGCAGTGCTTGATCTTCCCTTCGGCCCTGGCAGGAGCAAAGACAACGAGAAGCCCCTTGGCACCTGGCAAGAGGAGCTCTCTGCCAAAGCAGCCACCCCAGCGGAGGTGCCCGCTGGGCAGCGGGAGGAGCAGGGTCCCAGGAGCAAGAGGAGCTCGAGGAGGGCTCCTGGCCCCATCTCCTGCCATCCCACACACTGCAGCACCCCAGCCCCCCGCCCTCCTCACGGGGACGCACCGGAAGGAGATGGCGTAGGAGCTGGGCTCGCTCCTCTTGCGCACCAGGAAGGCTCCGTCGCGCGGCACCCGCATCAGCATGTGCTCGGCTTGGGCCCGGGTGAGGCTGGCGTGGTACCACCTTGCAGAGAGGAAACGTCACTGAGCACCGGCCTCCGCACCCCCGGGTCACCCCGCATCTCTGCCAGGACACCCCGTGCCCCCTCCAGCACCAACAAAGCTGCAGGAGCCCCCCGAAGGAGGATGGGGAGTCAAGAGCATCGTATGTGTGACCCTGCAGCTGGGCTGTCTCCTCCTTCATCCACCTCTGCTATGGGGACAGGCTGAGGGAGCTGGGGTTGTTCAGCCTAGGGGAGAGAAGGCTCCAGGGGGACCTTAGAGCTGCCTCCTGGTCCCCAAAGGGAACCTCCAGGAAGGCTGCAGAGGGTCCTTTCCCAGGGGGATCTGGTGACAGGACGAGGGGAGGTGGTTTGGAACTGAGGGGGAGGAGGTTCAGACTAGATCTGAGGATGAAGTCTAGGTGATCCTGCTGTGGCAGGAGGATTGGACTAGATGATCTTTCGAGGTCCCTTCCAATCCCTAATGATTCTATGATTCTAAGTTCTTCAGTGCCAAGGGTGGAGAGACTCTGGAGTCTACTGCCAGGGGAGGCTGCAGCTGCCCTCCTCCTGGAGGTGCTCAAGGCCAGGTTGGATGAAGCCTTGAGCAACCAAGTCTGGTTGAGGTGTTGCTGCCCGTGGCAGGGGCCTGGGGGAGATGAGCTCTGAGGTCCCTTCCAGCCTGAGCCTGTCTGTGGTTCTGTGGGATAGGCAGGACCAGAACCATCTGGAGACAGGAGTCATGGGCAGGGGCACCCCAACCAAGCCCAGCATCCCCTTCCTTCGCACTGAGCTTCCCAGACAACCAGCTCCACCAGGAACCAGCACGGAGAGCCCCACGGGGAGCAGGAGGGAACCAGACAGCCCAGCAGAGACGGCCAGACTGGAGAGACCCAGGAGTGTTTCCAGAGCCCTCCATCCCAGGCACCAACTCACTCTTTGCTCTCGTGGGCATTGGTCTGCGGCACCGGCTCCGTCAGCCGCATCTCAAACTCATTGCACCTCAGGGGCACCTCCTGGTAGTGGGTGATGAGGTCGTAGAGGCTGTCGAACACCAGGTTGTCCGTCAGGAAGAACTTGGGGCTGCCGGCATCCTGCCGCGAGTGGATCCGGCAGTGCTGCACCTTCCCGTTGCGCCTGCAGGGAGTAAACCAGAGTCACCTGGGGAGGCTCCACGCCGGCTCCTGCACAGCTCCAGCCCCAAGGGAGACCCATCGTGTGAAGGTCCCAAGGGACCTGACCCTTCTGCTCTGGGGCAGGGGGTTGACCTGATGGCTGGAGCTCAGAGAAAGGGGAGCCAGCTGCTTGCAGGCCACTGGGCAACGGGAACCCTCTGGTTCACTGGTGTCACGGTGAAACTAGCCCAGGAGCACCACCCAGCAGAGGGCTGGTGGCCGTGGCTCTCACCAGAAGGAGAGGGTGTAGTCTCCAACGAAGGTCTCGCTCTCTCGGACGAGGAAGGAGCCGTCGGGGGCTCCCGTCTCGATGCAGTACTCGGTCAGCAGCCGCTCGGCGATGTGGCGCCCGTCGCGCCCGGCGCCCAGCTTCCCGTGGAACCACTTCTCCATGGAGTGCAGCTCGGTGCTGCTGCTCACCTGGACGGGCGAAACCCACCACCTCGGGTTCCTGAGGGCAGCCTCGTGCTGCCGGGGTCTTCCAGCCAGGACCCGGGAGCTTCTGAAGCAGGTCCCATCCTTCCCAGCACAGGAGCCTCCCCCCTGGGACCAGCTGTGGAGACCCTCAGGCCCTGGGGCAGCTGAGTCCTTTCTCAAGGGGAACAACTCGCCCTCCAGCAGGGAGCCCTCACCTCCTTTGGCTCCTCCTCATCCTCGTTCCCCTGGTCACTGGTGGTCTCCCCAGAGTAGTAGATCTTGCTGCTGGTCAGGACAAAGTAGTGTGGGTTCCACTCCTGCAAGGAAACACGAGCTCTGGGCAAAGAGACCCTCTGAGGAGGCCCCAGGCTGTCCCACCACCCACCCGTGGGATCTCCTCTTCCTGATCAGCACAAGCAACGAGGGGTGATGGCAGCTGTGAAGGACAGTCACCAGCAACACTGGAGTCACTGGAGCTTCCCCCAGGTCCAACTGGGAGCAGAACACCAGCGTGTGGTGGGTGCCCCCACACAGTGGCTCCAGGTCGCCCTGCAAACACCCCACCAGTCGCTAGAGCTTCCTGCAGCAAGAGGTAACGGGCTACAGGGACTACACAAGGGCAACTGCAGTGCCTCAGCCCAGAGCCCAACCTTCTGCCTCCACCCAGGGCCAGCAGGAGATGCCCAGGAAAGAGCCGGCAGTAAACGTCCCTCAGCCTCCAAAAACTCATGGAGTTGGGTTGGGTTGGAAGGGACCTCCAAAGGCCAACTAGTTCTACCCTAACCCCTACAACAAGCAGGGTCATAGAGTCATTTAGGGTTGGAGAAGACCCCTGGGATCACCAAGTCCAACCATCAACCCTACTCTACAAGTTCACCCCTAAGCCTGGTCCCCCAACATGACATCTGAGCAGCCAGGGATGGGGGCTAGGACGGATGGACTCGATGCTCACACCTCTAACTGGAACAGGTTGCCCAGAGCCCCAGCCAGCCTGACCTTGAATGGCTCCAGGGATGAGGGTCTCCATCTCTGGGCAGCCTGCTCCAGGGATCCCCCACCCTCAGATGCAGGAACCTCCATCTCACATCCAATCCAACCCTACCCTGCTCTCGTTTAAAAACACTGCCCTTCACCCTGTCACCACAGGCCCCTCTCCTGCCTTCTGACAGCCCTCTCCAGAGACTGGAAGCTGCTCTAAGGTCTCCCTGGAGCCTCTTCTTCTCCAGGCTGCACAGCTCCAGCTCTCTCAGCCTGTCCTCGCAGCGGAGATGCTCCAGCCACCCCCTGGACCAGCTGCTCTGCAGCCCCCTGCTCCAGCCCCACACACAGCCCCTTGGGGGGCATTTCTGGAGCCCACGGAGCAGGGTCAGGTGGTGCAGAGGGACGTACGTGATTGATGGGGTCCTCCAGGTAGAGGATCCCGTTCTTGATGGAGTTGCTGATGTCGTTCTCCGAGTACATCACGGACGTGGGCAGCTCCTCGTAGGCGCTGCCCTCCGCCAGCTTCTTGTGCTGCGGGAGCAGAGAGCAGGTCAGGCTCCAGAGAGCGTGGATTTCCCACTCCACAACCCTCACATCCCAGCTCTGCTGCACTGGGTTCCCCCGGGCTAACAGCCCAAGGTGAGCCCTGTGCCACAGACACCATCCAACGGCGCTAGAGCCTTGCACTGTCTTGCAGGGGTGATGTCTGCGGCAGAAACACCACCACCCCCGAAGCTCCCCAGAACTGCTGCTCCCATTTCCCAGCAGCTCCTCCCAAACTTCTCGTCTCCACTTGTTTCTACCATCAAGTCTCCACTCCCACCTCAGGCACCACCAGCAGAGCCTCTCCGGAGGGATAAAGGGTTCCCCTTGCTCCCATCTGGCTCCTCTCAGGAGCCTGGCTGGGGGAAGGATTCTCACCTTGATGAGAATCTTCCTCTTGAGCTGGTTTGGAGAGGGGAGGCCGTCAGCAGAGATATCTACAGGCTTGGTCAACAGCATGTCCCCAAAGACCTTCTTGAAATTCTGAGCCATGTTCCTCTGCTGAGCGATGCTGCAGTGGTCCTCAATGGACAGGATGACAGGGAAACTGGGAGAAGGAAAAACCCCATTGAGACCCAGCACAAGGGCTGGAAGGAAACCAGCACCTGCTGAGCTCTACTCCACAGCCTGCCCTCCCGTGCCCTTCGAGAGGGGTCTGCACCCACAGCGACCTGTGTTCCCCACGGAGCCTCCCTGCAGCAAGGGGTCCCCACACCACCCCATCCATGGGGTTCACCCAAAGCCTTCCAAGAGCAAAGAGTTGGAGGGTGGGAGAATCACACAGATTAGGGACCTGGAAAGATCAGCCAGTCCAATCCCTCTGCCAGAGCAGGATCCCCTAGATCCAGTCATTAGGGATTCGAAGGGACCTTCAAAGATGATCCAGTCCAATCCCCCTGCCACAACAGGACCACCTAGATCCAGTCACACAGGAACATGTCCAGGCGGGTTTTAAATGTCTCCAGAGAAGGAGACTCAACAACCCCCCTGGGCAGCCCTTCCCAGGGCTCTGTCCCCCTCACTGGGAAGAAGGTCCTTCTCAGTCCCAGCTCACACCCACTGCCCCTTGTCCTCCTCGCTGTGGCTGGAAGGCACAATGACCACTTTCTTCTCCTGAACCCAAGGTCTCGTGCCAGACCTCTGGATGAAGATGGGCTTCACTGTTCTGCAGCCCCAGCTTTGCCCTCCCAGCAGCTCTGCTGGCCAAGGCCCAGGTCCCCGCTGTGCTCACTCAGAGGTGATGAAGGCATGTTCCTTGATGGTGACCAGAACATCTGAGAACTTGATCTTGGTGGTTAAGGTGTGTCCGTGGTAGATGACCGGCATCCCATCAGGACCGTCCCAGCAATCCACTGCAAGAGACCCAAGCTCAGCCCAAAGGCAGGACAGGGGGACCACACCGACCCAACCAAGTGCTGCTGGAACCACCTCAGACGGGGCGCTGCAGCAGTGAGAGACCATCCAGATCTTCCTGGGGCACCCAGTCCCACCAAGCAGCCAACCACAGCCCCCCCAGCACATCACCCCCCACACAAAGCCCTCCAGAGTGGGGGCAGGAGCTCCAGGGACTCACGTTCGATGCAGCGGCAGCCCATGCGCAAGCAGCGGGCGTAGGCCTCCAGCGAGGACTCGCTTGAGAACTGATCCCCCGTCAGGTACCTTCAGGTGACAGGAGACATCAGCAAAGCCGCCTGCTCGGCGCAACGGGGTCTGCTGGGATGGCAGGGAACAGCCAGAGCTGCTCTCCCCAGGACCTGCTGTCCTCTCCAGGTGAGGGGTTCAGCTTGGCCCTGCTGCAAGGGCCACAGGCGCTGCTCTGAGGTCCTGCCTTGCCTCCCCTCTTGAGGTCCTGCCTTGCTGCTCTGAGATCTAACACTGCTGCTCTGAGGTCCTGCCTTGCCTCCCCTCTTGAGGTCCTGCCTTGCTGCTCTGAGGTCCTGCCTTGCCTCCCTGAGGTCCTGCCTTGCTGCTCTGAGATCTAACACTGCTGCTCTGAGGTCCAGCCTTGCCTCCCTGAGTCTGCTCAGGCTCTTGGTCCATAAGGTCTGAGCTACTGCACGCCCTGAACGGGGAGCACAGGCAGTGTCTCTCAGCAAAGCTCCTGCAAGAGTCTTCCAGCAGCAGAGGAGGAAAACAGGCAGTTTCAGCCTGACAGTTGTTTATCACATCTGTCCTCAGAGGCTGTGGGAGATGCTGCTGCTGGCTAAGAAACAGGACCTGAGAGCACAGGCTGTGCTGGTGTTTGCTGCTGAGCACTGATGCTTAAATGATGGAGAGAGGAATGGGGCACCAAGAGGAAGGTGTCTGAAGGGCTCTGGGTTGGAAAACTCTACTTGAGCCCTCACTGGGATCAGGTAAAATCAGGTGATTCCCACCCTGGCAGAGAGGGGACAGACCCAGGAGCAGAAAGGAAGGGAGAGCGTGTCCTTACGTGTTGTGTGAGGAGGAGATCCAGTAGTGGGAGAGGGGGTTGTTCATGTTCTCTGGACACACCATGTCCAGCTGTGAGTTCCAGATGCTGTTCTCTTTGGAAAACAGGAAGGTGAGAAACTGCTCAGGAAGAAACAGAAGCAGGTTAATGCCGAGGTGCTGGGGTTTAGCCTCACACACACCCCACCCCTGAGCCAGCAGGGTCAGAGCAGGCAGCTGCTCTCTACGCACAGACTGGCCAGAGGCAATGAAGACAGCCCCAGCGTGCCCCACTGGCCAGCACTGGCACCTCTCTGCTGAGCTCTGTGCCCAAATCCCTTGGCCCAGCTGGAGGCAAACCAGTCAGCGCTCCAGTCTGCAGCTCACAAGGCAGCCAACAGCTCACCAGGGCCATGTGGGACCTTCACATGGGAGTGAGTCCAGAGGGACAGTGACACATGGTCACCTCCAGTTGTGCTTATTCTTTCCAGCTCTTCTTGCTTTGAAAAGATGCTTCAGGCCCCCAAGGCTCATTAAGCCAAAAGCAGCCCCTTTCCTCCTCCCAGCTGCACACATCCAGCACGAGGAGAGAGCCCAGAAGCCCTTCCCTTCTCCAACCAGCTCTTGTGCAGCTTGGTGACCCATGGGGCCACACAGCTCACAGGGGCTGTGACCCACCACCCTCACCCCATGGGGCCACACAGCTCACAGGGGCTGTGACCCACCACCCTCACAGCTCACAGGGGCTGTGACCCACCCTGCTCACCCCACAGAGGTCACAGGGGCTGTGACCCTTCAAGTTCATCACAGACACAGCCAGCAGAGCTGTCACTCCACAGCACATGGGGACATCACACCCTGCTCCACCCCACGTCCTAGGGGCTGCTGTCTCACCTCATCCAGGGAGAAATAAGGCTCGTCGATCTCCCTCAAAGGGTCTCTCAGAAAGTTGAACATGAACTCCTGCACCTGAAGGATATCTGCAGCCCAGAGCTCCTGCAGACCCCAAAATGAACAAGGAATCATTTCAGAAGGTTGTTGGTCCAAACTCACCCAGCCAGAAGCTGTAACCAACAAGGAGGCCTCCCTCTGCTTCCTCCTCTCCCTGGGTGACTTCCATGAGGCCACCAAGATGGCTGCATCTCTTCATCAGTCAATGCTGCTGGGCACAGGGCAGGGGCCAGCGGTGGGAGACAGGGAGGATGAGGCAAAGGAGGAGGTCCCATGCTCTTGCATTCTGGGGAGCAACCCCTGTCCTCTTAGAGAAGGAGACCAGTAACCAGACAGGAGTCCAGCAGGAGCTGAGATAAAGGGTCTCTGCAGCCAGCCCTGGGTGTCACTGGGTGCCTGGCTGAGCCCATGGTGCTTGTGAGTGACCCAAGGCCAGCAAACAAACCCACCAGCTGCTCCTCAGGAGCTGCAGAGAGCTGAGCAGGCAGGATGGACTGTGATGCTTTAGGTGCTGCAAAGGGGCTGGCTAAATCTCCACTAATGGGTCCCCCCATCCTGGAACCTCAACTCCTCTCAGATCTTCTGCTCTCGGTCCCTTTCTGACCCATACACCTGCCTGTGGCCAGGTTCACCCTCACTCACACCTCTCCACCTCACCTTCTGCTCCAGGGTGTGGTTGTGCCAGCAGAACACTCCACAGCCAAACCCCTCCAGCTCCACAGAAAGGCTACCCCTGGGCTACTGGATCCCTACAGGTACTTGTGCTTACTCCTGGCCTGTGTGAGCTCACCCTCTGGTACTCCAGCAAGAACTTCTGCAGCTCCACCAGTGACACCCTGAAGTGCTCAGACCTTTCTCCAGCCCTGAAAAGCAGAGAGAAAGAGAGAGAAGCTTCAGTCTCTTGCAGCACATCCCAACCCACCAGCACCACACGAGATGCCCTCTGCAACCATGACAGCAGGTGCAGGCAAGCTGTGCCCTGAGCAAGAGCTCAGTGGGTGCAGGTAAGGGGTGACTGTGGGCAACAGAGAGCTACGGGCATCTAGAGGACTAGATGGAGTCATCTAGGGCAGTTAGAGCTCAGTGGGTGCAGGTAAGGGGTGACTGTGGGCGAGAGAGAGAGCTACGGGCATCCTGACCCCAAGCAGGCAGGGCAAGGGATGCAGGAGGGAAGTGTCTGTAGCTGAGCATCTCAGAAGGGTTGGTCCTCAACCGTTCCCAGTCAGAGTGGGCAAACAAGGGGGGACTGACCAAGGAACCCACAAACAGTGCTGGCTGCCCTGGGCAGGAACTCAGAGGTTCTGCTGAGCTCCCTGCAAACTCTTCTGGGGGGCTGGACTGGATGATCTTTCGAGGTCCCTGCCAGTCTCTCATGATCTGTGATTCCCAGCTCTTCTCACTGAGCCTGCGCAGGGCCAGGGCTGGAGGTGGCACCACACAGCCTCTGGCGTGGTGGCCAGCCAGCACCAACCTGTGGGAGCTGCCTCACACTGCCTGGTTGTTTCACACAAACCCCTGGTGGGTCCTGGAGGCAGCTGGATCCTGGCGGGATTCAGAGGACCTGGTCTGGATGCCAGTGGGGTGTGTGGGAGGAAGAGAGCTCCTCCTCACCTGAGCTGAGGTGTCCACCCCAAAGATGCCCGCCGGGAGCACACAAACCCAAGCAGCACAGTGGCCAGCAAGGGGCCAGCAGCATCCCCCCACCCTCCCCAAAGGGCTGCTGCTGGACCCAGAGCGAGTGACAGAGCAAAACACAGCAGCCCCTTCCTTCCCAGCCAAGAGAGCGTTGGGCACCTTTCCAGGAACGGGACGTCCATCTGCAAAAGAAGAACCACAAGCATCACCCAGGAGGTGCAAAAGGGAACCCCAGCAGCAAGCAGGGTCTCCCCCTCCCATCCCCAGCCCCGAGGACTCGGCTCCTACCATCTTCTGGGCGCTGAACATCAGGCTGCGGTAGAGCTGCGCGAACTGCCCGTAGGTGATGTCACCGTTGCGCTGCTCCACGTCCTGCGGCGAAAACAACCCTCCTGGGGTCAGCTCAGCGGGGCCCAAGGAGAGTTTCCTCCCACCAGGGTTCCCGGGATAGAGGAGGAGGAGGAACAGGGCAAACGCCTGGCTGGGCTTCGCATCCTACCCCTGCCCCGCGGGACCGCAGGCACATCCGAGCTGGGCAGTGCCTCCAGCTCAGCCCCATCATCCCAGCACTGAGGGAAGTTACTGGCTGCTTGGAAGGTCATGGAACCCCCCGTGGCTTTGTTTGCAGAGAGCACCTGAGGCGCCCCGGAAGTGCAGGACCCCGGGTGGATGCTCTGCTCTGGTGCTGGTGGGAGCTGCTCTGAGTTCCGGGGTCTGCAGGACCAGTTGCCCGGTGGCAGTGGGGTGCAGGACCCGGCAGCTGGCCTCCTGCACTCTGCCCCACCAGCACCCAGCACCCACGACCAGAGCCAGGGGCGATGCTGGGGAGTGGGGGCGGCAGGGTGGGGCGAGGAGAGGGCGCTGGCCACCAGCCGGGCAGGGTGCGGCACCCGTTGGGAGCTGGCACCTCTTCAGTTGCCGCCGTGGGTGGGGGCCCTCCCGGGAGCCTCTGCACTATGCAAACAGGCCGTGGGAGCTCAGCCACCAGCAGATGGGTGCTCCACGGGCTCCCAGGGGCTCCCCAGTGAGCCCAGGGGGCTAGCACGGGGCCACGCACTCACCGTCAGCCTCTCCCGCAGGAACCTCATGTTCGGGACCCGGTAGTTGACCTGTGACAGCATGTTCTTCAGGTCCTTGGCAGAGATCCTGGCCAGGGGGAAGAGGGGAAACCTCTTGGGGAGGTCTGGGACAGAGTAGCCTCCCCCTGGGGCTGACACCCCAACTCACCCAGAGAAGCCGAGCCCAAAGGGCCGCTGGCTATGACACACGGGGGGCTGATGCACGACCCCAGGACCCCAATGACCTGCCCTCGGGGAGCAGAGGGTGGTTCCCGCGTACAGAACCAGCAGGGTGGGTGCCAGGAGGATGGAGCCAGGCTCTGCTCAGGGGCATCTAATGACAGGACAAGGGGCAGAGGGTGTGAGCTGGCACAGAGGAGGTTCCACATCAACGTGAGAAGGACCTTCTCCACAGAAGAAGGTTCCCAACGCTGCAGGATGAGTCCCAGCACCCCTGCAACAGCCTCACAGCTCCTCCTGCCCTACAGGAGCGACAGCAGAAGGATCTTCCAAGCATCCATGCCCCAAACACAGATGCTGGGTGACCACCTCCTTTCCAAACCCCACTCCCTGGCACTCCTGAGGAGGAGGATGAGGAGATCAGGCTTTGCAGGTGGCTTGGACCCAGCTCACTTTGTCCTGAAGAAGAAGGTGCCCAGCCACAGGACCAGCACTGTGACCCCACTGCAGCCCCCCAGTCACTGCCTCCTGCACCAGTCCTCATACTAAAGCTCTCAGCTCCACACACACCAGTTCCTGGGCTGGAGAGGGCTCCAGGGTGCAAGCACAAACCAAGTGACATCCTGTGTGGAGCCACTTCTCCTCCAGGCTCTCTCCTGGACACACGGTGATGTCCGGCAGCAGCGACTGCAGGGAGCCCCAGGGCTGGTGTCAGGCGCCGCAGCCACCGGGGCGGCCGCAGCCGGGGGCACACAGAGAGCCCTTGTTCACGGGCTGGGAGCTGCGGGGACTGGGGCACCCGCACAGAGCCCAGGGCCCTGCAGACGGAGCCTGGGAGCAGGACAACAAACCCCAGAGCCAGCTCCAGCCCTACAAGCTGCAGAGCCAGAGATGTGCTCTTAGCACCAGCAGCTGCTTTGGGATGTCCCCCCTGGACCTCCTCTGACAGGAGAGTGTTCTGCAGGGGGAGTGTTGTGTGCACCCAGCACCCACAGACAGGCTCAGGTCGGAAGGGACCTCGGGGATCATCTACTCCAACCTCCTGCCAGGAGCAGCCACAGCCTCTCCAGGCAATTGACTCCAGGTGTCTCCATGTTTGCCCTGAAGAACTTCTTCCTCAGATCTAGTCTGAACCTCATCTCCTTCACTTCCAAACCATCCCCCCTTGTCCTGTCACTGGATACCCTTGGGAAAAGTCCCTCTGCAGCCAACCCCCTGCCACAGCAGGATCCCCTAGATCAAGTCACCGGGGACCGAAAGGGACCCCAAGGGATCATCCAGTCCAATCCCCCTGCCACAGCAGGATCCCCTAGACCCAGCCAGCGGTGTCACTGGGGTGAAGGTGCAGGGGTTCTCTGAAGGTTCCTGGCTCAGGGCTAAGGTTCTCAAGGTGTTCCTGGGTCTGAGCAGCTGGGACACAGGTTGGGAAACCCAGGGCAAGGTTTCACTTCAGGCAAAATCAGCTGGGGAATTGTCTGGACTTGAGCGAAGGTTCCTTGGAAGTGAAAACAAAAGAACCCTAAAGGAGCCCCTGACATGAAAGCTAGACCCAAAGCTGGGGTGTCAAGCCCAGGGGGACACCCTCCCCAGCTCAGAGCTGGCCGTGCCGCCCTGCGTGAGCGAGGCTCTCCTCTCCTCTCACCTGTCCTCCCGGTTGCGGTCCAGCGAGTAGAACTGCTTCCGGAGCCACCTGCACGGGGGGCACAGACACGCTCAGCCCAGCCCCTCAGCACCGAGCCCCCCCAGAAGATGCTCAGGGGCCACACCCAGTGCTCCCGCTGCCCCCCGCCCAGCTCTGCTCCCCATCCCCGGGCGACCACCCTGGTCTCACGCAGCCGTCCTTTGAAATGGCCTCTGCCAGCTGGTGGCTCTAAGAGTGAGGCAGAAGGTAGCCACAGTAAGGGGACTTTGCTCCTCCCTGCACCTGGGACCACACTCTGTGCAGGGGTGACGCAGCGCAGCGGCTCAGCAGGATGGAGGATCTCAAGAGCAGGGGTGCCAGGGCAGCGTGGCCCGGAGGAGGGTGAGATGCTGGCACCGCGCTCACGCTTTTCTGTCCTGTTCTGACAGAAAACCCCAAAACCCCAAGTGCAGGGCAAGGACAAGCTCCTCACCTTTCAATCTGCAGTGGGGTGGCAGCCCTGAGCGTGTCGGCCACCAGCCAGTTCAGCCCCTTGATCCACATGTTGACTTCATCCTCAGAAGTGGCTGTGGACAGAGCACAGGAGAGATGGAGGAAGGGGCAGAGAAGCCATCATCAACCCAAATGTCTTGGGACTGTCTGCAGCATCTTATATCCCTTATTCATTCCCTTAGCCACTTCCTGACAGCAGCTCCCCCCACCAGGGGCCAGTTCCTCTACCCACTGGGCTCCTGCTGCCCTCCCATGGGATGTCCATGGTCCCTTCAGCTCCCAAGGGCTGGGAAACTCCTGTTTCTCTAAGCAGTAATGTCCTGGCTGGTGACAGGCCAGCACCTGCTTGGGAACATGAGCCAGCAACTCCATCACCTCCCTCTCCGCAGCTTGGTCCTTCCTGAGGGCAGCAGTGCTGGCTCTGCTCCTGTGTCCTACAGCACCAGCCAGCAGGCAGACGTGCCACAGATGTCAAGCTGGTGGCACAGCTGCCCCCACCCGTGCCCATCCATGTGGGTTTACATGAGACACAGGACAAGCTGGAGACATCCAACTGTCCCCCAGCCGAACAGGAGTGTCCAGGAGCCTGTCCTCCAGCTGACCAGGAGGCTCCACAGCACAGATCACCAGCAGAACAGAAGGCTGGCTGCCCCAAGCCCAGCCTAAGTCAACAGACAAGGTGGTGTGGGAAGCCAAGACCCCAGGGGCACCAAGTGTTTGCCACTGGCAGTGTTTCTTGAGGCAACTGGTGTTTCTCCTCTCCCAAAGACACCCCAGTGTAGTGAACAGAGCACCTGCCCAGAGACGTGTCCCAGGTCACTTGTGGAAGGATGGGTTGGAAATATCAGAGTCAGAGACCAGTCTGGGTTGGAAAGGACCTTAATGACCACCCAGTCCCAACCCTCCAGTCCCAACCCCTCTGCCTCCCACCAGAGCAGGTTGCCCAGAGCCCCATCCAGGGATGGAGCAGCCACAGCCCCCCTGGGCAGCCTGTTCCAGGGTCTCAGCACCCTCACTTGTAAAGCATGTCCCCCTCTTCTAGCCTAAAGCCACTTCCCCTCCCCCTGTCTCCTGGGAGCTGTGGTGATGAGGTGCCAGCCCTGCCCTGGCACGGGGCTAGGACCACAGAATGTTAGGGACTGGGAGGGACCTCATCCAGCCCAGTCCTCCTGCCACAGCACAGGGACACGGCCAGGGAGGGTTTACAGGGCCCCAGAAGAGCTTTTACCTTGCAGGCTGAGGGTCTTCAGCCGGAACTCGGTGCCGTAGAGGACAACGAAGCAGTGGGACTGCTCCGGTCGGAAACACGGATCCTCCTGGTACCGGTCGAAGTCCCGGGAGTTCTTTCCAGGACGAATCTCTTTGATTTCACGGATGTCCACTGGGGAAAAGGGAGAAGAAGGGAAGAGTTGAGCCAGCTGGGATTCCCAGGAGGATGGAAGAGAAGGAAGGGCTTTTCCCATCTGAAGAGCTGGACCGTCACCATCGCAGATCCAAGGACAGCAGGCAGGAGGTGCTTGTGGAGGGACTCACTACATCCACAGGCTGGCTCAGGTCTGAAGGGACCTTAGACATCATCTGCTCCAACCTCCCTCAACCTCTCAACCAGTCTTGGCTGCTCAAGGCTTCATCCAGACTGGCCTTGAGCATCTCCAGGGAAGGGGCAGCCACAGCTTCCCCTTGAATCCTTGCCCTGAAGAACTTCTTCCTCAGATCTAGTCTGAACCTCACCCCCTTCACTTCCAAACCATCTCCCCTTGTACTGTCGCTGGATGCCCTTGGGAAAAGTCCCTCTGCAGCCTTCCTGGAGGTTCTCTTCAGGCACTGGAAGGCAGCTCCGAGGTTCCCCCTGGAGTCTTCTCTTCCCTGGGCTGAACCACTCCAGCTCCCTCAGCCTGACCTCACAGGTCACCCATGCTATGGGGTCCCAGGTGACTGGGACTTGGGTGATGGCAGGGTGCAGTGTGCCAAGGGCACAGTGGTGCCCTCTGAGAGATCACAGAGCCATAGACTGTGTTGGGTTGGAAAGGACCAAAGGGCATCCAGTCCAACTCCCCTACAACAGGCAGAGCCAGC
Source organism: Rhinopomastus cyanomelas (assembly GCA_013400115.1). Taxonomy (NCBI): domain Eukaryota; kingdom Metazoa; phylum Chordata; class Aves; order Bucerotiformes; family Rhinopomastidae; genus Rhinopomastus; species Rhinopomastus cyanomelas. Next base: position 48,217 of record VXBP01010434.1, read on the forward strand.
ACTCACCAGACCAGGTTGCCCAGAGCCCCAGCCAGCCTGACCCTGAGTGGCTCCAGGGATGGGGGTCTCCATCTCTGGGCAGCCTGCTCCAGGGTTCCCCCACTCTCAGATGCAGGAACCTCTCAGCAGACCTCCTTCTCAGCAGACACTTCAAACCCACCTGGATGTGTCCCTGTGCAACTGGATCTAGGGGATCCTGCTGTGGCAGGGGGATTAGACTGGATGATCTTTGGAGGTCCCTTCCAACCCCTAATGATTCTATGATCCCATGACCCTTGAGGTCCCTTCCAACCTGCTGCTCCACTAATCCAATGCTGAAGAACTTCCCCCCAGACTCCAGTTGGACCCTCCCTGGGCTGCCAGGGCCACCACAGGGGCGAGTGAGCGAGGAGCGAGGCAGAGCTGGCGCTCCAGCCGCCGGGAGCCCTGGAGCAAGCGAGGTGCTCAGCAGAGGCAGAGGCAGCAGGGAGCCCCTGGGGCGAGGGGCACCCACGCACGCGTGCAGCTGCTTGCCCAGCGCTCTCCTCCTCCTCCTCCTCCCCTGCGGGTGGGTTAGGGTCAGGTTTGTGCAGCCCTTCCCTTGCCACAGAGTAGCACACCAGCCCCACCAGCCCCACGGCCTCTGCCCGGCCCCACTCGCAGCAGGGAAGGAAGTGACTCTGGGCAGGAAGCACCAAGCACACAGATGCCACCGTCCCGACCAAGCCAAGGGCCAACATGCTGCTTCCCTACACCAGCCCCACGCTCCATCCATCCGCCCACAGATCCACAGGGACCACTCTGCGTGGGGAGAGCAGAGATGGGGCGTCTTGTTCTAGCCTGGCTGCTGGTGAGCAGTGCCATAGGCTCTGTGACAGCACCCCGCTGTCCTGTGGTGGGACCTGTGGGCAAAGACCCACCAGGATGATCAGGGGTTGGAAGGGATCTCAAAAGATCATCCAGTCCAATCCCCGTGGCAGAGCAGGATCCTCTAGATCCAGTCATTAGGGATTGGAAGTGACCTCAAAGAATCATCCAGTCCAGTCCCCCTGACGCAGCAGGATCCCCTAGATCCAGTCGCACAGGAAGGTACCCAGGCAGGTTCAAAACATCTCCAGAGAAGGAGACTGGGTGCATGGTCACCCGCAGCCCAGCTTGACCTCAGCTGGCTGACATGGACTGACCCTGCCCCAGGGCAGCAGAAAAGCCTCCAGACAAAGAAAAACAGACCTTTTTTTCCCCTAAAAAAAGTCTTATTTAGCACTGTGGGTCCCACTGAGCACAGCCCTGGGGTCAGACCAGGGCTTCCCATCACTGGAAGGGTGCTGGAGGGTCAGGACCCCAGGGAAAGGCTGTTGAGGGAGAAAGAGGCAAAAAAGAGATGACTTGGGGAGAGCATCCCTGGTCCCTGGAACAGGCTGCCCAGAGAGGTGATGGAGACCCCATCCCTGGAGCCACTCAAGGTCAGGCTGGATGGGGCTCTGGGCAACCTGGTCTGGGGAGTGATGGCCCTGCTTGTTGTAGGGGAGTTGGGCTAGATGCCCTTTGGAGGTCGCTTCCAACCCAGTGCAGTCTATGGCTCTATGATCTCTCTGTGACCCTATGTGGGTAAAAATTGTGTGACAGCAGGGAGAGCGAAGCAAGAGCCCCATCTCCCTTGTAGTGTTTTCATGGAAGCCACCCAAAAGGGACGTCCAGGCCAGCACTGAGCTCTGGGGACCAGTGGAGTCTGGAGGAAGGCTGCAGCCATCCCCTCCCAGCACAGGCTTATCACCCACCAGCAGCCCTGCAACCCAACACCGCTCCGCAGAGCTCAAAACCAACCCAGGCAGATCTCCCCCGTGATTCCAGGGGCACGGCGGGGCGAGCGCTAAGTGCTCTGCTGGACGGGGGCCAGAGCCTCCAGCACCTCCCTGTCTGCAGCCCCGTCGCCCGCTCTGAGCTGCCAGTCCAGCCGCCTTCTGCAAGAGCTCTGGGCTTGTCCCCACACAGACCCACTGCCTCGTGCACTGGGGATACTGGAAACTATCTGAGCTTGAGTTTGGCTGCACTGGGAAAACTCAGGTGGCTCTTGGGAATCACAGAACCTTAGGGATTGGAAGGGACCTCGAAAGATCATCCAGTCCAATCCCCCTGCCAGAGCAGGATCCCCTAGATCCAGTCATTATGGACTGGAAGGAACCTCGAAAGATCATCCAGTCCAATCCCCCTGCCAGAGCAGGATCCCCTAGATCCAGTCATTATGGACTGGAAGGAACCTCCAAAGATCATCCAGTCCAATCCCCCTGGCAGAGTAGGATCACCCAAAGTCACACAGGAACACGTCCAGGTGTGTTTGAAACATCTCCAGAGAAGGAGACTCCACAAGCTGCATGCAGCACCCATAGTGGGGGCAGAAAGAGGGGCCCTTATCCCCCCAAGAAGCTCAGCAGCGACCCAGGCCACCTAGAAATGCATTTCATAGAAGTCACAGACTCTGCTGGGTTGGAAGGGACCTCCAAAGGGCCTCCAGTCCAACCACCCTACAACAAGCATCACTCACCAGATCAGGCTGCCCGGAGCCTGACCTTGAGTGGCTCCAGGGACAGGGTCTCCACCACCTCTCTGGGCAGCCTGTGCCAGGGATCCTCCACCCTCAGATTCAACAACTTGCTCCTCCTGCCCAGCCTCACTCTGCCCTTCTGCAGCTTCTGCTCCGGTGCCCTCAGCGCTGCTCTGCAGCAGCGATCAGGTTTCCCCAGGACGATCCCTGCCGTCAGCCCATCCAGACAGGGCGAGGAACCAGCCCGTTTGACCTTACTGGTTTTGCAGAGGGCAGGGGGCTGAGGCACCTGCTGAGGGCAACACAAGCAGCAAACCAGCAGTGCTCCCACATCTGCAACGGACTAACAGTGGCCAGACTGGCCAGCAGTGGGAGGATGGAGCCAGGCTCTGCTCAGGGGCATCTAACGATAGGACAAGGGGTGTGAGCTGGAACAGAGGAGGTTCCACATCAATATGAGAAGGAACTTCTTCCAGTGAGGGTGCCAGAGCCCTGGGAGGGGCTGACCAGGGGGGTTGTGGAGTCTCCTTCTCTGGAGATGTTTCAAACCCACCTGGATGTGTTCCTGTGTGACTGGATCTAGGGGATCCTGCTGTGGTGGGGGCATTGGACTGGATGATCTTTCGAGGTCCCTTCCGATCCCTAATTCTGTGAGGCACCACAACCCCTGTAAGAAGCTCTCTCACCTGCACTGCTGACCCAGGGAGGGCTTCATCCATCCCTGTGCTCAGGGACAGTCCCAGTGCTGTCCTTGCTGCAACATGCAGGTACACGGTCACAACTGGTCAGGTTAGATAGGACCTCTAAGATCATCAACCTTCAGCCCAACACCTCCATGACCACCAGAGCCTGTCCCACAGCACCACATCCTTTTGAACCCCTCCAAGGGTGGAGACTCCACCTGCTCCGGGGGCAGCCTGTTCCAGTCTGACCTTACCCTGGGGCAACCTGCAGCCATTTCCTCTGGTCCTGTCCACAGAGGCTGTTTTCCCCTCCACACTTGGCTCAAGTTTTGTCTCCAGCTAAACTGCTCCATCCCACCTGCTGCCTGTGCTCCAGGCCACTTCATTTGGCCACGATGTGACCACCACATCAGCTCTGCCTCAGAGGCACCAGCACTGACCTCAAGAGCACCTCAGGAGAGAGGCAGCTGACAAAAAACCCCAGACAGGGAGCTCCCAATTAGCCAGGATGACTGGGAAGAGGCTGGATCCCAGCTTGGATCCTGACTCACCTCTCCATGATCTCCATCAGTCGGCACTGGAGCAGGAGGATTTGGCCAGGAGCCCGAATGCCACCCTGCGAGCCAGCACCTCTGCCCGGCACCAGCAGCAGGAACAGCCCACGCAGGGCACAGCTGCTCCATGGGCACCCATGGGTCCTGCAGCTTCCCTGTCCTCTCCCACATCCTTATCAGCTGCAGAGGAAACTAGAGGAGATGTGCAGGGAGATTAGCTGCTGCCCAGCTGCATCACTGCAGGTCGGGGGAGAGGAACCGCCCTTCCCTCCTCCACCCCTCACACCCCGTTAAGGGCTGGAGCAGGGGGGGCAGAGATCCTGCCCAGCCTCACCAGGGCACTGTGGCTCTCTGGCCAAGCTGGCCCAAACCTGGCTGCTCCACCAGCTTTAGAGGAGAGCAGGCAGCCTTCCAGAGCTCTCCAGCTTCCTCCAGAGCTCGAAGCAGAGGTGCTGGGGGCTGGCAGCTGCCCATCGTGTGCTGTCAGCACATCTCTGCTCCCCGCTCTCAGCTGCAAAGGAAACACCAGCTCAACCACCAACGCTGGTCCCCTCAACGAGCAAAGCAGGGGAACGAGCTGCTTTCTCACAGCCTCTGCCCACAGCTCACACTGGGCAGCTGAGGGCTGGTAGCCTCCCCTCCGCTGGTCTCAGCAGGGGTGGGACACTCACCCCAGGACACAGTGGCAGCCCAAGCGCCTCCAGAAGCACCAGGAGACCACAAAACGGTTCCATGGCCCATAAGCAGCCCCACAGGAAAGGGAACGGGGCAGGATGCATCAGGGGATGGCTTCTGCCCCACATCAGCTAATGACTAGCAGTTAATTAGCACAATTATCACGGGGGGCTTCTCCACCACTCCCCAGAGGGTCCAGCTCTGTGCCCTCTCCCCTCGGGCTGCTTCACTGCTGTTGGCAGGGCTGGTCAGAGGCAAAGCACAAGCACTACTCCCGTAGCCCAGTCCCAGAGCCACACTCGAGCAGATGACCTTCTCGTATGTGACGCTGCACCCACGCCGGCTCTCCCAGTCTCCCCCAGTTATCTCTCACGTCGGTGGAACTGGATTACCCCAGGGTAACAGGTTGCTGGGGTTCCCTCTGCAGCCCAAGGATGGATGAGGACTTCAGCCCAGCCCTACACGAGCATCAAGGTGGGGAGAAGCTCCTTAGGAGACACAGCTCTTCCACAAGTCCTCAAGAGCACCTCGAGGGTGGCCAGCAGGGAAGAGCGAGGAACAGGGCGAGTCCGTCTGACATCTCCCCCTAGACACCTCCTACCACCCGCTCTGGGCATCCAGGGCTGGCACCCACGAGAGCCCTGGAGTTGTGGCACCTCCACCCCACGGGAGCACACCTCCACCCCACATACAAGCAGAGCTACTCCAGACAGGGCAAAGCCCCGAGTCTTCCTCGCACAGATGCTCTCCTGGAGAAGTCAGTGCCCCTCTCCCAGATGAAGTCAGGCTGGCAGCAGCCCGTGAAGCCGCCCTTCAGTCAGCAGCCTGGTCTGTTGGACAGGCACAAGCTTCCACTGACTCACATGGAAAGGGGAAGCTCATCACCAGCACTCCTGGATGGACAGTCTGCCCAGGGGTGGCTCCCCAAGCCACCCCCAAGGTGACCTTTTCTCCTGCAGCAGCTCCATCCCCCTCTGCTCTGCCTGGGTGAGACATTTACTGACCCTACAGCAGCACAGAGAAGCTGCTGGAGGATGGGGGAAGCTGAAGATGTGAGCTCAGCTCCTCCAGACTGCTTCTCCCTCGCAGCAGGGACACACAGCAGTCAGGAGATCCAAGAGAACAGAGGACGTGGATGGACTGATGAGGTTCCTGAGGCTGCACCCCAGAATGGGGTCCCTTCCCTTGAGCTTTCACGGGCGCTGATTGTCAAAGGGCTGCTTATCCCTCCCATTTGTTTGTGTACAGCCAGTTTGCTTTGTGTACTGGGGAGTGTGGTGGGAAATGGAGCCTCTCTGGTCAACGGTGTTTCTCCCAAGTCAATTTCCCAGTCAAACTCTTTTTCCTCCCTGTAAACTCACAGCGAGGCAGCCAGGCGCTGCATTAAGCCAGCTAGCCCCGGACTGGACCAGCGTGTCAGCTGGTGACAACTAGCCCCACATTGGACCAGCTGGTGACAGCTAGCCCCAGACTGGACCTGCATGTCAGCTGGTGACAACTAGCCCCACATTGGACCAGCTGGTGACAGCTAGCCCCAGACTGGACCTGCATGTCAGCTGGTGACAACTAGCCCCACATTGGACCAGCTGGTGACAGCTAGCCCCAGACTGGACCTGTGTGTCAGCTGGCAACAGCTAGCCCCAAACTGGACCAGCACATCAACCCATGGCACCCTCTGCTCAGACGCAGCCCAGGGGCAGAGCGCCCTGCCCTTCGCTCGCACAGAGAAGGACCTGGACCTGTCAGGCAGCACCCAACAAGCCAACCCAGCCAGCCCCTGCCCACAGCCACCCCGGTTGTTGGAGCAGGCTGGGGACTGGCCACACAGAGACGCCCCCAGAGAGGACGAGGAGCAGCGGGGATGAAGGACGCGCACCGCAGGCAGGAGGGATGTCCATTAGTCACCACAGCAGCACCCGGCACTTCTGGGAGCAAGTAAACAGGAAAAAGGCTCTCAAGCAGCTGCTCTGCCCAGCTGGCCCCAACCCCGGCATCCCCAGCCCTGGTCTGGCTGCAGCACGTGCAGCAGGAGGGGGCCCCGCACCCTGTGACCCCCGAGCAAGAGGAATAAGGTGCAAGAGGGGAGAGCTCCAGCAGCCATGGAGCAGCAGAACCAGCCTCCTGTGAGGCAGGATCCTGCCCCTCGTGCTGCAGCCACAAGCCCTGCATCCTCAGGACTAGTGGAAGGTCAGCCCGTGACCTTCACTGGGGCAAGTTGAACCCCAGCAGTGGGGTCCCCCTGCCCGCGTGGGGCCCATCACAGCGACTGCCCGGCAGACACCAGCACCCAAAAGCTCAGAACCAGCAGGGTTTGTGAGCAGGAGGCAGGAGCTGCAGAGGAAGGCGAAGCAGAGCAGGGCAAGGCTTTCCACGGCTCGCTAGCCATCCCAGCCCGGGACCCCCCAGGCTCCGAACGCAGCTACCAGACCACACAGGCAGCGGGAGCAGAGCCGCCTGCAAATCACGGGCTGCCCGCGTCGCTGCAAAGCTCTGCCGCCGCATCAGAGCTGCCCGCTGCTGCGAGAGGAGGCAGCCCTCGGGTGCTCGGGGTGCCCCACGATCGCGTCCCCCTGCCGCCTGGGACATCGAGGTGTTGGGTGTGACACGGGGATGCATCGCGAGACAGCGAAGCGCCCGGAGATAAGGAGAGCTGGGACACACGGGACTAGCAGCCAGCCCTGCCCGCAGCTCCCAGTGCGGGGGGAGACCTCTCAGGAGCTAGGAAGCTGCTCCTTTGGATCAGGCAGCCTCTCTGGGGGACACAAAACTCTTCCAAACTTCAAGGCCATTTCCAAGGGAAGCGTGGCACGGACCCTCAGGAACGGCCACCGTCCCCCCCACATCCCCAGGGCTCTCCCCCTGGCCCGGGGGGACACCCTCCTGCCCAGACAGCCCCGGCACAGAACCCACGCGGGGCGGAACAGATGAGCAGGGAGCAGAGGAAAAGCCATGAGCTCACCCACCCGCCCCCGTGCGCGGCAGGATGCAGTCCCTGCAGAGGATGTGCGAGAGGCTCAACCCCTCTCCTACGCGGCAGCCAGCAGCAGCAGCCACGGTGGCCACGGGAGCTGCCGAGCCGCGCGGCTAACGCGTTGGCTGGGACAGCCGCAGGTTCCTGCGAGCAGACAGACACCAAAATCATTGTCTCCACACAGCTGCAGGGCCCTGCTGAACACAGGAACCTTCCTGCTCTCATCCTTCTCCAGTGGGGTACCCGTCTGCTGCTCTGCTTGAGCATCTTCCACCCCTTCCAGGGGAAGAAGAAGGGAGGAGGTGGCAGGGGGGCACTTTTTCAAACTCATAGGAAAGGCTTCACAATTCAAGCCCCACTGCTTTCTGCTGCCCTTACACCTCTAAAAGAGAAGCCTTCTCCACCAACTTCAGACGTTTCCTTCACTGGATAACAAGGTTCAGCCTTGCTTGAAGTCAGAGGTGCACCCCTGTGATGGAGCTGAACCCCCTCAGCACACACCAGGAGCTCCTCCCGGGCTCCCCACAAGCCTCCATCACTCACTTCACACAAGCTCCTACCAGGCCTGCAGAGGTCTGGGAACAAGGACAGGGCACACGGGCTCCAAGCAGCTGCAAACCCAAACCCTGCAGAGACTATGGCTGGTGGCTCCTTCATCTAACGAGCTACAAATCCAAACCCTGCAGAGACCATGTCTGGTGGCCCCATCATCTAATGAGCCACTGGCCACCAAAGGGGTGGGCTTGCTGCTCTTCCAGCTGTGCTCAGTGTCGAGCTGATGTCTCTCAGCTCCTACCAGACACCTCCATGGCCTGGACGTGGTGCTCAACACAAGTTCTGCCAACACAGACCCCAGCAGGACCCCGCTTTGGCAGAGATGGACACACAACCGTGCTCCTCTTCCAGCAGCCTCAGAAGCTACCACCCACTGCTGAGCTGCTGCAGCTGGTCGGAAGCTGCAAGAGAGCACTTCCGCTCGCAGAGCTCCTGCTCCATCCCAAGTGGTGGCAAGTGTCACATCCTCCCAGGCTACACAGCAGAGAGCAGTGGTGTCAGCTGGGTTGCTCTCCATGCCCTCTGGAGGGGCAGGTCCCAGCCACAGGGATCACAAGAATTAGGCAAAGGCTGCACCCTCGGGCAGGTCCAGCCTGCTCTTCACAGAATCACAGAACTTTAGGGACTGGAAGGGACCTCAAAGGATCATCCAGTCCAGCCCCCCTGCTCTTCCACAGGCACTGCTCAGGGATGGGGACTTGAGCATCAACTCTCATAGCCTGGCCAAGGTTGGAAGGGACCTTCAAGATCATCCAGTCCCAACCCCCTGCACAAGCAGCGACACCTTCACCAGAGCAGGTTCCTCAGGGCCCCAGCCAACCTGCCCTTCAACACTTCCAGTGATGGGGCACCCACAGCTTCCTTGGGCAACCTGATCCAGCATCTCCCCACCCTCACAGCAAAGAATTGGTTCCTCATGTCCAACCTCAATCTCCCCTCCTCAAGGCTGGGACCCTTTCCTCTTGTCCTCTCGCTACCAGCCCTGTCAAAAGCCCTCTCTCAGCTTTCTTGTAGCCCACTTCAGAGACTGGAAAGCTGCTTGAAGGTCACCTGGGAGCCTCCTCTTCTCCAGGCTGAACCCCATCTTGCTCAGCCTGTCCTCAGAGGGGAGGTGCTGCAGCCCTCTGACAATTTGAGCTGCTCTCCTCTGGTCACCTTATGCTGGGGACTCCAGAACTGGACCCAGTCCTCCAGGTGGGGTCTCACCCCAGTGCAGAGCAGAGGGGGAGAATCCCCTCCCTCATCCGACTGCCCCTGCTGCTTTGGCTGCAGCCCAGGACACGGCTGGCTCCTCACATCTTTCTCTCCACAGGCTCCTGCTGAGGCTGCAGACCAGCCTGTTCTCCTGGATCTGCCAGACATGCAGGGGGTCACCCATGGCCACCACGGCCAGCCAGCCCGAGCCAGGGGGTCGCCACGATTAGATAAGGGAGCCCAGCAAACGCTCTGCTGATAAGAAGAAGGGCCACCCCGCTGTGCAGGGGAGGCAGCTCAGACACAGAGCAGCCAAGAGATCACAGCTCGGGTTGGGCCACTGCTGCCTCAGCTCCCCCCAGAGATGGGAGGTGGCTTTAACCCCATAAACCAGGAGCCCCCATGGGGGTGACCGTGAAGGAGTCAGACGGATGGACCCTGTGGGTGCAGGTACCACCATGAAGCAGAGGTCCAACCTCTAGCAAAGCTTCTGAGGTGCAAAGGGAAGGGGTCACGTGGGACTTTCTATCGCTTGAGGAGGGCTCTTCTGAGCTGGTTTCTCCTGGAAGACCCAACTGAGAAGCGAATGGAGATCACAGAACATTAGGGATGGGAAGGGACCTCGAAAGACCATCCAGTCCAATCCCCCCACCACAGCAGGACCACCTAGACCTTGCCCAAGGGATGCCAAGTGAGGGGAAGAGGCTGCTTCAGTCTGGCAGAGCCCCGTCACCCTCCCCAGTTTAAGAGCAGCACCCTGGCAGGCAGGCAGGATCACACCACACAAACCCCTTCGCCCCAGAAACACCCGCAGCAGGGCTCCAGCCAGGAGAACTTTGACCTTTGAGACGGTCACAAGCCACGTTCCCACCTGCCCACAGCAGCAGCTCCCCACTGAGGCACCCCAAGCTGTCCCTTCTGCTCCTCCCACCCCAAGGAACCTCAGGCATCTGCACCCCACGAAGCTCCAGCTCTGAGGTCTCTCTATGCCCAGGGAGACCTCATCTCCCAAGAGCTCCTGGTCCCTCAGCCGGCCCCACAAAAGGGGCAGGGAGCCCGGGGTGGCAAGTACAAGCCACGCTGTGTTAATGTTTTACCTCCCTGCACCAGCGACGGCTCCTCTCTGCCTCGGTGAGGCTGAGCTCGTTTTGCAGAGGGCAAGAATGCACCCAGGGCTTTTGGGTTCCCCTCCCCTCCTCTCTCCCCCCTATAAAACAAACATCTGCTCTGCATTTCCAGCTGGCTCAGAGCAAACTCTGCCTCTCCTGACATGTCTCGAGGCAAACAGATCAATTAGGGGCTGCCCTGTGACCCCTCAGTCATGAAGCTGGGGACGCGAGACCCTTCCGTGTTAAAACTAACAGGATGAAGGATTCTGTGACACAGGGAGCTCAAAAACACAGTAATTCGACCTAAAAACGGATGAAGGACAACTGGAGGGATTCACTCTGCTTCGGGTGATCAGCAACGGGAAGAGGGAAGTATCAGAGCTCTGCCCGACGATGAGCCAGGGCGCAGCGCCGTGGTGAGTGGAGCTGGCTGAGAGCCTCGTGGAGAAGAACAAACATGAACTGGGGCTGGAGAAGGGCTTCACTGTGCTCAGACCTGGGGGTTGAGTCCTGCACGGCTTCGGGTTGGGAAGGAGCAGCAGGAGGTGAGTGTTTCTGCTGCAGGGCCTCGCAGGACGTTAGGGATTGGAAGGGACCTCCAGTCCAGTCCCCCAGCGCTGCCCTCTCCTCCGTGCTGACCCCATCCGTGGGGAACGAGGTGAAGAGCTCGGTGAGGAGCAGGAGACGGGTCTGTGCCAACAGGAGAGAGGATCCCAGCTGGCTGGAGCCCCTGCTCTGCTGAGTCAGAGCTGCTCACGGAGCAGAGGAGCCGGGGGGGACACTCGGTGACAACCGACGCACAAGGTCACTCTTTATGCCCTACACAGGGGGAGGAAGAAGAGGGCTGCCACAGCAGCGAGGGCTCCCCGTTGCTCTCAGCACCAAGCTACCACAAGCCCAGCACCCCCAGGGCTCGTGGGCAAGGGGAAGGCTGGGGAGCATCCGACGCTGCTTCTACATCCACAGCCTACGTGGCGATGCCGCCTGACCCGTCGGAACACAAGCTGCTCCACGATGAGAGCCCCTCCAGCCCAGCCTCACTGCTGGTACCGATGATGTTCAACACTGAGAGCTGTGTCCTTCAGTGCCAGAAGCTCCTTCCAGCAGCCAGCTCGAACCCTGCTCACTTCACTACGTAACTCAGAACCACGGAATCATCAGGTTGGAAAGGACCCCTGGGATCATCGAGTCCAACCATCAACCCGACTCTACAAGGTCACCCCCAAACCAGATGCCCCAACACTACATCTAAGTGACTTTTAATCAAGTCCAGGGATGGGGACTCAACCACCACCCCTGGACAGCCCATCCCACTGACTTCAAATAGAAGATGTCCCATCATCTCTGAGCACCTGCAGACTGTAGGGAGGTGGCAGCTCCACACCACCACCCACAGCCACGTGGCAGAGCTCCAACACGGGTGGCACCAGGCATGGAGTCACAACTGTGACGGTGCCCAGAAGCCCTCTTGGTACTCTAAGGTTGCAGCCCAAGTGCCTGAGGCCACTTCCAGACAAGCCAGCTGGCCCTCCATCCCCTTGAGGCTTCCTGAGCTGGGGCAGTGGGAGCTGTGCTCCTCCCAAAAGGGTTGGTCATGGAGCCAGGTCACCCAGCACTGCCCACCCCTCCTCAGGGCAAAGAGAACCACAGAATCATTCTGGTTGGAAGAGACCTCCAAGATCATCCAGTCCAACCATCACCCCAACCCCACCCTGCCCACTAAACCCTGAGATAAGGCTGTAGACACTCAACGGCTCTGAACTGGATAAAGACCCAAGATCACCCCTCCTTAGACAACCACCCTGTAGCCAGGATGTTCTGAAGCTCCATGCTGGTCTCCACATCACACCAGACTGCTCATTATCAACCCGTGAACCCAAAGACCCTACAGGACCTCCCCCAGACATTGTCTGCTGTTCCATGTGAGGCAACATCTCACCTCCTGACAGCTGGCTGCTCTCCTCTGTCCATGGCCTTACTCTACAGGGCCAAAGCAGTACCACCACAAGAAGAAAACCCTGATCTCCTTGCCAGCCCCATCCTCCTGCTCCTGACCTCAGCATGACACGGCTTCACAAGAAGAACCGGGTCAGCCAACTGCTCATGGCTCAGTTAACCCTGCACTGAAAGGGCTCTGCTTGACCCCAGACCCCTCCAGTTCCCACCACGGCCACGTGAAACATGTCCCAGTACAGGCTGGTCTTCAAGTGGAGGATGCTCTGGGCAATCTGTTCTGGTTAGAGATGGCCCCGCTTGCTGTAGGGGGGTTGGACTGGATGACCTTTGGAGGTCCCTCGCAACCCAACCCAACCCAACCCAGTCTGTGGCTCTTTGAGACATGAGGGGAATTCACAGGTGGATTAACCACGCAAAGTCATCACCTGGGTTTTCCCAGACATCCTCCTTCCCACCCAGAAAGCCCATCCTGATTAAAAAAGGGCAGCTGGCCAACAGCCCGGTGCTGCTGGCCGGCGATCGCGTGGCTCTGCCTCGCCTGCCTAGATACACAGTCACTACCTGTGCACACAAAGCCCTGCTTCCACCTGGAGCACCCAGCAGCAGCGAGGTGGGGCTGAAGATCCAGCAGCTCTCCAGCTGCAGCACGGCCCAGAGAGTCGCACGTGCATCCCACGCGACGGGTGACGCACGCTGGGCAACCCAGAGCCCGCGGCCACCAGCCGCACCAGCTCACCTGCGGCACAGCAGAGGAGTAATTTTCCGCTGGTCAAAGGAACTCAAGGGAACTGCCTGCCCATGTGCCCCAGCTCCTGCTTTTCTTTCCCTGGAAAGCCATGGGTTGGATGATCCTTCTTAATTTGATCATCTGGCCCCCGGAACATGAGCTCTAAGGCTTCTACTGGTCTGCTCTCAGCTGCCTGCGCAGCCCTAGAAGGTCCTCACGGCCACAGCATCACCGTTGTTGCTGCCAGGGCTTTGGTACTGAGAAGGAGTTCTCCAAGTTACCCTGAAGTGAAGGGCTCAGCAGCACGTGCTTAGGTGGGACCTCCATCCCTCCAGGGTCGGTAGAAGGACCTCCACCCCTCCAGGGTCTATAGGCACCGACAGAGCAGGTGGGTGCTCTGCCTTAGCTGCACCCACCTCCTCCTCCTCCCACTGGCCTCCCCAGAGGCTACTCCAGAGAAGATGCCGGGGCAGCTTCACATCCTGGAGATGCTGATGGAGCCCAGGGCTCCTTCCAGAGCAGAGGCAATGACTCCTCCACGGCCCATCTGCACCCCAGTTACCATCCCTCGACGTAAGGAAGGCTGGCAGGACTTCCACCACGCTGCCCTCGCGTGTGTCCCCTCTCCCTCACCTCCAGCGTGGAGCAGAGGGACTGTCCCAGCTCTGGGAGGGAGAGCTCGGGAGAAGCAGCAGTAACCTGGGAAACCAGCAACGGGCTCCCAAGTTTCCGCTGCGGGGCCTCCCGGCTCTTCCCCTGCCCACCCAGCTCGGGGGGTTCGCCTGCAGTTTCTTACTCATCGTTCCCTGCCCTCCTCCGGCTGCAGGTCCCCGGTGTGCGGGAGGACACGGAGCTGCGGGGGAACGAAGCTGCAAGCTGCGGGAGCTGCTCTGCCCACCGCCGCAGCCGGTGGGACCCGGCCCCGCACCGTCGAGCCCCGCTGCCCTGCGCCAGCGGCCCCCGGGCCGACGCGTGAAGGGGCGCGGGCAAAGGAAGGGGTTTGCGTGACGGTGTTTTGGGTGGGTTTTCTGCTTTCTGCCTTTTCAGCTCATCTGTTGCTCCAAGGCGCCGGCCCAGAAGGGCTCCGGCGGCGGCGGCTGCTGCTGCCGCCTCTTCCCAGGCTCCAGACGGCCTCTGGGTGCTGCTGCTGCCCGGAGCA